>BLKR01001645.1:0-264392 GCA_011170035.1 Teleogryllus occipitalis | reverse complement strand
AATGGAACGAGGACAGACCTATTAATAAACAGCATTCGGACTCATCGAATTGAGATTTTTGTCGTAATAAAATATTAGGGAGTGTGCGAAAACGATAAGTAGTATTAGTTTTGTGAAAAAAGTATTAAACGAAAAATAAGTGACTTCCTTCTTTCATAAAATCGTTTACGTAGGAACCATAATAATAAACAAGACAACCTCCAATCAAGATCAGTGATACCAATTTATTTAAAAAAAATAAAATCATTGCTATTTTAATAGTACTTTTTCTTTAATAGTTTCCACAATCATGGCGGAAAATATAATGTATTGCTTATTTTTTGCTCTTACAATAGGTATATTTTCGAGTACACTTTCGTCAATAGCAAAACCGTACATTGTATTCACTTTTTAAATTCAATTTTCCTCTCGGACTTTAAAACACCTGCTGTCTCGCGCTGTTTTAAACAATTTAGCTCCTTTTAACAATGGCAGCGTTTCTCCTGCTTCTAGAGGCAGAGAGTTGCGCGACGTTCGTCGCCTCTCAATTGAGTCAGAAGTACTTCAGGCGCTTGTTTCGCTCTCCAGACAGTGGGCCGAAGCGACACCAACTAGGCCACCAGAACTTTCTCAGACATTACCCCTGACAAAGAAAGGGGCAGAAATAAAAATTAAAAGATGTAGAATGAATAAATGAATTCCAATTGACATTAAATATATTTCAAGATTGCTCAACATTTATTGTCTGAGCCACAGCTAACCAATAGCGCTCGCAATAATGTATTTTTCACAAGAACAATGACGTACGTTGTAAATGAGTTATCACGTCTTAATAATCTCTCTGGTTGTGATTAAAAATATGAATAAAATATTAAAATCAGGCAAAAAAACAAACTAACTCATGAATGTTATCGTTATGGAACTTTTGTGACACCTGTTGGCTTATGAGCTGGTTCAAACCTGCGCGGTTGGTGAGCGGCGGTGCGGTAGCGGATTGGCAGCGTTTTATTCGCTGCGGATTTCCAATCGCGGTCGGACGCATTTTTTCCGCTATCGCTCTAGTTTCGATGTGGAAACCACGACAAAGACTCGTCAGATCTCGAATATTTTCAGTTCGTCAGTGAATCTGACACAGCAAAACGGTCAGAATAAATACTTCTAATCATGTTCGGTAATTTAATTAATTTTAAATAACATTAAACTTCGACGTTTTTTAAAATTTTTGTTCTTAAATTTTTTACATTTTACCACTGAAAAGTTTTAATAGATTTATAATTCTATTGAATTTTATATATATATATATATATATATATATATATATATATATATATATATATATAATATGTGTGTGTGTGCGCTCAATAACATGTTGTTCAAAATTCCATCAAAAACGTAATCTCGTAAATTAAGAGTTTTTCATCCTTTGTGGCATCAAGGTGTGAAATTCTCCGTACTTTTTTCTTTCTAGGTCAATATCATAGATCCCTTTTTCTACGTTTTCTAAAGAGATATTAACAACTTGAGGGCCCATGAATAGAAGCGAGCGCCTCTTCTTTATCAGATGAAAACTGTCACCAAACGCTTACTCGACGCTCCAATATAAACGGTCCCGTCCGCGTCCAGCGCGGAACTTTCCGCGCCGCATCCGCTGCGGATCTTCTGCGCCGGTCTGTGGGAGTCTTAAGTTTTCGTGGTTGCGCCGAATTTTGTCTGTGCGCGTGACGCTGGTCGGAGTACGCTCCGCTACATGGAACGAAGCGCACGTGCCGTTCCTCAGTCAAGCGAGCCCTCGCCCGAACAAACGCTCGCAACGGATGGAACGGGAAGCGTGGGAGACACAATCAGTCGCCTCTGAGCTCGAAATACGAGATGCGGCAAAACCGGACGGGAAAAACTGGTCGTCTTCGCCAAAGGCTACACACGAGGCGAGCAAACGCGGCCAGGCAAAACAGTCAGGCACCTCGAGCATCTGTGGGCTCATCCACTGGGCAGGTAGCGATTAGGGATGCGACATCGATGTCGATGGTTTCAAAACATCGATGTTTCTATAAAAATATCGATGTATTGGAACCGATGTTTTTTGAACATCGATGTTTTGGGTTCGATGTTTTTACGTTTTCAATGTTTTGTTCGTGGATGAAAGATGCACATAATCACAATTTTGTAAAAGTTAAAATAACAAACAATAACTGATGGTACCAATATCTTATTGTATTCGATCGAAACGAAAGCGGTTTGTTCTATCTTCATCGTGCAGGCTACCATCCCTTTCTCGAGATGATCCCAATGGCCTGGTAACCCTTCATCTTTCCTTATTAAAGTTTGTTCGATGATTAAAAACATCGATATGTTATTAACATCGATGGTTAGATTTTGAACATCGACGTTTGGCAACATCGATGTTTTCTTGTCGATGTCACATCACTAATAGCGATGCACCGTCCCCACACAAAAGCGGCTCTCGCCCGAAAGAAGGCGAGCATATCGTATCGCATAAATCGGGGCGTGGGGGGGGGGACGCAAGGACTGGCGCTAAAGGCGGCTCCACACATTCTGTATTCGGCGAAAAGCGACCGACCGCTCGCCAAATCCCCGGCACTGTAAGTAGATTGTTCACAATTCATTGAGCGCCTAAAATTCGGTACTCGCCCTTCCCGCAGTGTGTCGGTCTTTTCGACACATCAAAGGAAGCAATGCTTCGCCAAACACTTCAGCTATTCGGGATTCAGCGAGCAGCCTCTCTCGCTACTCGCCAATGTGTGGAGATGCCATAAGCGGAAACACAAGTCATGGTAGAGCCGCACGGTCGAAACTGAGCCTTCGGGAAACAGTTAAGTTCGAGACGCACAAATATGGACGGACAAAACCGTCACGTGTCCGGAGTGTTTACGGGCTTTGATCTGATTGGATTTATTTTGTTAAGGAACTGAAAAAACTGTACGTGACGTTCGGGGGACAAGTACAATCTGCATACAATCTGCATTTTATTGAGCTCCAGAATCCCTTCCCTCCCTTTTAACAGTAAGTTGTTGAATGCTGAATAAAAACGATATTAGCAATATTAAAAAATAATACATTGTACTCCCCAGTTACAGAAAACTTACTTGCGTCGGGAAACGAATTACAGATTTGAATTTATAGTATTGCTACGAAAATAGTAATCCATACTCCCAACTTTACTGCTACCACAACTAACAAAAGGAGAGCTCAACAAAAAGTGAGCATAATGAAGTTACATTTATGCCCAGAAGCAACACAAGAGAGTATTTCAATATTAGCACGATGGATCAGGGAAACTGGACAAAAAAATCTGATCGGAGAACGGGTCATTGTACCAGAAGGTGAAGTACAATACTGGTTTCAGGAATTTTAAGTATTTGTTTAAATTATGCAATACAAATGTAAACTAATGCTTTTTTTTCATCGTTAATAAAATAAAAAATTATTTTAATTTTTGATGGTCAGCATAGTCTCTATTTATATAGAAATAGTTACGCAACAGAAATTATTTTACTTAAACTTGTGCATCTACTATAATTGTTTAATATCATCTGGCAATATGTTTTAAAATAACGTACAAAAGTATGTTATTTAAAAACACACTACATGTGAATTTCCTGTACTGATCTGTTGATACTGACAGCAGATGTATGTGATTTCTAAGCGCACGTTCGATTCTATCTGTATGTGATTTCTGGGCTCCTTGACGTGTGCCTCGAGGTCCGTTTCGGCCCAGTGTAATACGTACCGCGGGCCTGGGCGTTCCGCAGGCACGCACTCCGCGTGCCACGCCGCGAATGCGCAACCCGTGTTTCTTTTATTTTTACTCTTCTTCGTGGGCTGCGTTTCACAAGAGCGGTTCCCGCGGCGCCGCGCCGCGTGTGTACCTCGGTTGGCGCGCGTGTGTACCTCGAACGGACTCCGCCAATTCCCGTACGCGAGGAAGAGGAAGAAACGCACCAGCGTTCTAGAGGGCGCTCGAGCGTGGAAGAGAGATTTTGACACTCGCAGTGGACTACGGAAGATGAGTGATCTTATACTTGGGTTTTCGTCACGTGGCGGATGACATTAGGTCATTTTTACACCTCCTGCCTTATAAAATGAATTTTTATAACAGTCATAAGCACATGTTTGAGGCCAAGAGACCCGTTGAGATGGACGTTCGCGAATTAATTAAAAAGATTCATTTTGTACGGCGGGAGGTGTAAAAATGGCCTTCTGTCATCCGCCACGTTACGAAAACACAAGTATAGGATCCTTGAGAAGCTCGTACACCAGGTTTGTTTTCATTGTAACGCCACCCAGTAGCAAACCTACTGATAAAATCGTCGCTAATAAATTAGCGAATATATGAAAGGGATATCGTCGATGAAAAAATACTCTTCGAATCCTTTTGGAATGCAGCTTTAAAATATTCATCCTTTTGCACTTTCTTGATGTTATCACGACACGACACGTCAATCACACACAATTCAAACTGCACTTGTTCGGGGGTTTCCGACTGAGTTCCCCACATCGGTTTCTTCGATTTCGTGGCGTTGGGAGTAGATTCGATTGACTGATTCCGGGCGCGTCAACTGCTAAGTCACGCAAGTGTAGTGCATATTTTATGCGGAGGTGGCGGTGATCTTTCATCTCTAGATGGCGAGATCTGGCACCGATCTACGTGTCGTTTTGCGGTTTGCCCCCCAACCATCTCCCACCAGTGGGGTATCTATTAGGTCAAGCTCTAAGCTCCTGACGTGTGTGGTATTTTAGGGCATGTAAGTCAACGTGCATGTAAGTAGGGGAGAGGATAGGTCAAAGAAGAGGAAGGAAAGATCAAGCGCGGCCCATAGTCCGT
This sequence comes from Teleogryllus occipitalis, assembly GCA_011170035.1. Taxonomy (NCBI): domain Eukaryota; kingdom Metazoa; phylum Arthropoda; class Insecta; order Orthoptera; family Gryllidae; genus Teleogryllus; species Teleogryllus occipitalis. The sequence continues at coordinate 259,570 of BLKR01001645.1, read as the reverse complement.
TTGTTAGAGTTCCGGTGTGGATGGGAGAAACCACGGAAAAGTACCGATCAGAGCAGCCGGCCACTGGAATGCTTCTCCAAACAGCGGCTGAATTCGACTTAGCTATCTAGCCAATGCCACCGTCGGTTCTGTTCTCGAACCCTAGGACCCGAGGCACCGCAGTGGCCTCTGTTCATGCCGTGAGTCCCCTTTCCCGACCAAGGAGTAGCGTTGAGCGCGCGCGCACGGAAAGGGATAAAGCCCGTAACATGACTGGCTTAGTGTGCGCTTTAGCTACACCACCAGCCACCAACAGGCAGCGGCGCGGAAACTGAGGCTCCCGCCCGTGCAAAGTGCTGGGCGAGCCCGGTTCGGGCTCCGCGCCCGCCGCGCCGCATCCGGTGCCCTCGCCTCGCGCCCCGCCCCGCCCCGGGCGCTGCTTATTGCGCCGCTCGCCCCGGAAGCACATCGCACCGGCCGTCCCGCGGATTGCGCGCCGCCGGAGGTGACAAAGCGCGGGTCGGATTGGTGTCGGCTGCATTGGCAGGGCCGCAATGAAGGGTGGGTGGAATGGGTGGGAGACGAATGCTCCTAAGACTCAGGGGTCTGCGTAACAAACAAACAACTAATTAGCTCGAATTTAAAATACATTAATATTTCGGTTTAATTTGAAACATTAATATACAAGGATTTAGGCGCTAGCGTAAACCACACACAGTCAGATGGCAGGACAGACTTACATTTTGCCGTCAATCAATTTTTTGCTACCAAAGGCCACAGATGGATGGTGGTTTCTGACTGCAACGTGTTAGAGTAAGCAATTTTCTACATGTAGGAATAAGATTTACCTCCTTTTTCGGTATCAGGTCCTCACAATAGGAGTTTTTCTGCCGAAAAGTCGCTGATTTTTGTCGCAGCATTACAATATTTTCTCTTCACTACGTAAGTATGTAATAAGGCGAGAAAGTAAAAAATAAGCAATTCATTGTGTAAAAATGTCGGATGTTAACACTCGAGTGAATAAATGATAAATGAGATGAAAAAAGTTTTAAAAAGACGTCATTTACGAGATAAAAAGGGCTGTGCCTTACACGGAGTTCAAACAGGCAACGTTTGTTGACGCAAAGTGATTAGCGCCAAGACTCGTTGTGCCACTAGGGTTCGACAGAGGTTCTTAACACGTCGTTAAGAGTTCTTCGGAGGTTTCCGGAGAACGCTTCCCTTTCCTTTTAATGAACCGAGCAATAACTTTCAAACTTTCCCTGAGGTTGAAAAACTTACGAGTGCGAATTTCGGAAAAATTAGCATAGGAATCCCCACTTTTTGTTGTTTAAAATTGGAATAATATTGAGCCAGAACTCTATGCGCTTACAAGGTCATTGCATATTATTTCGAGGAAGTGATCGGAGAGGATATATACATAATACAACTAAAAACCATGAACTGGGAAGTGTTATGTAACAGTGTTCGTTCGACCTGTGGGTCAACGCTTTTGTGTTCCCGCTTGTAATAAATAAAACAAACGTGCAAGGATCACGGAAACCCCAATGACGTCTCTACATGAGAAAGGGAAAGTTTCAAGTTTACTCACCCTTCCTTAGGTAAAGTATTATGAATTGTTTTCTCGACTCGATCTAATAGAGCGTTTTACTTACATCAATAACATTTTCCAATTCCATCGCCTGACCGGAAAAGAATGTATTTTTATCGCATATTGTGTACCATAATGCAAAGATAAAGATCGGCCCGAAACATTCTATTTTGAAATTGCGGACTTCACGTGATAAAAAATCGATTCATAGCGCAAAACACGATTCAATCCTTCTGGACAAAACCCCTGCAAGAAACAACCTCGAGTAAAATATTTTACATGAAGCTTTCCTATAAAGCTTTATCCTCGAAAAAACATATCAAAAACTCCACATATGTGATATATTGCAACTACTGAAGAAGGCTTTGGGTAGTTACGATGACAACAGATTAAGTATACTAAAGTATTAACAAGCCTTTCACACAATGAAACTGCATCCATTCTCCAGAGATGTTAGGAAAGAAGTCCATGTGAGGTTGCAAGGTCTGCCACCAAGGATAACAAGTGACAAGTTGAAAGCAGCCGTCTCTTGAAATGACAATGCAGAAAAATTACGAACGATACATCCTTTAATACGCGTGTAAAATATAGTGTCTAGAATTTGTATATTATTTCATGTTAATTTCCTTTTTATTTGAAAATATTTTATAATTATTCTGTCATATTAATACCGCCCCCTTTAATATTAGATTTGAATTGAGGGTTCTCAAATTAGATTACGAGTTTTCAACATTCTAAATAGGTGTATGGATTATATGCACCATAAAGAAGAAGAATTTCAAGCACGTCGCTTTTTAGTTGTTCTATGCGAAAATTCACTTATGATTCTCTACATTGCATCACGCGTTGATGAACGAGGCCTGTGTAACCTTCAACGTCGCAGAATTGGCGTCGAGAAACCGGACGATACAGCAAAGTGAAACATGTTTTTAAACACGGAGTAGGAAGAGCATTCAATCAATGCTTTGTCACTGAATCGCTTGCATATTATACAATGTTCTGTGATCACGCATGGTTCCTGGAATGAAGTTGGTAGCAGTTTTTGTACAACAGAATTATAAAAATAGGGACAATGTCATATACGCCACTTACATAAAGTGCACGAAAAGAATCCAGTGTAAGGATAATGGCTTTCACGCATGTTCATGAAGAGGAACAAAATGGATGCAGTTTGTAAATTAAATAAGGGAAATGTCCTTTACCACAATGTGCTCGAATTAGTGCCTGAATACGGCCTATTATATGACGCCTCTCCCGAGAACTTAGTACTATGTGCTACCGGAGCAAAGAAAATCTCAACGGGCAAAGTTGAAGGAGAATGTTTGGAATCAGCAAGAAATGTTACTCATTTCAGCGGTAACGTTTTATTCTTGGAAAATGCGTAATAACGAATCATTTATTAATTAATCGTTAAATATCTTGAAAATTTACGCTTTTTTTGATACATTTTTGTCAGTGGAATGAGGTCCGCGTTCACAGCACGAACACCAATTTACCGCGTGCAAAAACTCACGATCAGACGTTCACTTCTTAGAATGTATATTCGTTTTCAAGAAAGCGTGATATTATTACACGATGGGCATTTCTCTGATGCTGACATTACGCAGGAGAGTAAATTACATACCAGGAATTGAAGTAATACTAGGTAATGAGAGAGATGAAACGAAGATTGAGAGAGAAGGCAGAGAAGGTGCAGAGTATAAAGACAAGATGAGAACAAGAGAGAAAAGATAAGAGGGATGGAGAGAGGAAAGAAAGGAGCGGGAGAAGAGGAGAGAGAGAAGAGGAGGAGAGAGAAGAGGAGGAGAGAGAAGAGGAGGAGAGAGAAGAGGAGGAGAGAGAAGAGGAGGAGAGAGAAAGAGAGAGAGAGAGAGGAAGTCACAGAGAAAGGAGATGCAAAGATACCGAAGATAAGAGAAGGGGAAAAGAAAAGAGCGAGAGAAGACAGAAAGATGGGAAAAATAAGATCAGAAAAATAAGATGCAAAGCGATCAGAGTGACGAGAGCGAAGAGAAAAGAGAGAGAGAGAGAGGGGGGGAAGACAGCAAAAGACGCAGACTAGAAGGCAGCGGTTGTGAGTCAATGCGGAACTGTGCGCGCGAGCGGGCGCTACCGTTAGCACCACTTTCGCTGCCCCTCCTCCAGCGGCCGCGGCGCCCACGGGCAAAGCCCAGGCCTGGCATCGTGAGTGGCGTCACCTGCGCGCGAGCGAGTCACTCCTTGCGCCTCATTGCGACTCAGGTGAAAGGAAGAGGACGGAAAGCATACACACAGCCTCATTGAGCGGTCTCGCGCACCCTTCCGTTTACGGGAGCAAAATTCAGCGAACACCTACTACATAATAGTTTTTCTATAAGGCATTTTGGATTGATTGATTGATCTGATTCTTGGCGCGTCAACTACTGAGGTCATTAGTCCCGTAGGTGAAGTGCATGTTTTTCTTCGGGATGTGGCGGTGATCTTCCCCCCAGTGGACGGCGAGATCCGGCGCCGACCTACCGTCGACTAGCAGGGTTTCCCCAACCAGGTATCTCCCAGGACAAGTTCAGCTTGGCACCGCCCTACCCAGGACAAGTTTTAAGGTCCCGACCGGTCTCCCGGCATGTGTGGTAGTGTAGTGCCTGTTAGTGTAAGTGTGGGTGGGGGGTGAAGATGGGACAATGCAGAGGAAGGAAAGATCGCGCGCGGTCCGTGGCCCGCTTGGTATTGATCGGAGAAACAACGGAAAACTACTGATCAGAGCAGCCCGCCTCCAGAATTGTTCTCCAGACAGCGACTGAATTCGATCTTGCTGAAAAAGCTAGTGTCGAAAATCCTGGCACCGTAGGGACTCGAACCTAGGACCTCCCGGTCAGAGGTACTGCAGTGACATCAGTTGATAAACTGAGCCACCGCTCCCGGTGGCATTTTGGACAAAGAAGAACAAATCGAACGTGATGAATACGGCGATAAAACACTCCTACGCCATCCTAAACAACAAGACAATCTATACTGTTCTGTCTACACAATTTCATTTAATAAGCTCAATGAATGGCAAATAAAATGAATGAACTGCCCCATTTTTACTTTCTCGACTTATCATGTATGGATGAATGGATGCACTTTGGGATTACCGTTCTTTACGAGCTAAGACCAGAGGCGTCCCGGTCTTGGGGTGAGGGGTAGTGTGGTTAGCACTTAGCGATCTCTACGCCGTATCTCTGATCTACTCAACCTGAGAAGTTAGCTTTCTCATCTAACACAGCAACGGATACTGGGACATTGCAAGGAAAGCGCACTTACTATGTACTTGAGTAAAAAAAAAGTAAGAGAGTATTGTAATATTGCGCCGAACTCTCAAATTAAAAACTCGCATTCTAAACCGCGGTAACGAAAAGATGAATAAATTTTGTCCCTATATGTAATAAGTTTCTTCCTCTATCCCGTTGTGTAGTCAGAATCCACGTTTTGTGTGTTCTTTATATACCGAAAAATCGATTGAAGCCAGAACATCTTTCTTGGTGTTCGTCCGTCTGAGAGACTGGTTAACGCTAACGCCTAAATCGTTCAGTTAATTTTCTTCCCTATGGATAATCCTCGATCTATCTGAACGAACTCGAGGTCTTGCGAGTTCGAAACAAATGTTTTGATTTTGGGGGACACTTAACAAAAAGCCTCAACAACATGTTGACAAAAATGGCTCCAATTTTTTTTGTTTTATTTCTTCAGATAGCGCAAAGGAAGCCTACAATGGCCTACGTCTCATTGCCATTGAAATAAATTTCCGAAAACGCAAAAGTTCAATTTTTTTAGAATCTGAGTAATCTTTGCGTAATTTTTTATGAAATATAGGCAATTTTTAATTAATCATTTTCTGAAAAAAATTACTCCAAGACTTTTCTTTAAATTTTTCCCTCATAAGTGGGAAATGACTGTAGAAAACGTGGTGTTGGTGTCACTTCCTGTGAACTCGCTGTTATTCCGAAATTGAAAAAAATTAACATTGCAAAATTAGAATATTAATGATAGAAATTTTTAAAAATAAAATGTTTTCTAAGAAACATTGACCTTTAAATAAGGTCATAGACAAGTTTTTGAAAGAACGAGTAGTTTTTGCTTAATTTCTACTTCAAATTAATGCAATTTATAAAGAAAGAACCTCATTAACAGCTCCGAATTTTCCTTAACTTTTTCAAGATATTATAAATCAGCAGCAAAACAGTTTTTTTTTTACATAAAAACGCGTTTTGTGGGTCCGTGATTCTGAAAATCTGGATAACCTAGTAGTAAATAACTTTCTCTAAAATGCTCTGTAGTCAGTACCTATGTCTCCTGAGTCCTTGATAACGAAAAATTGGTTTACAGCAAAACTTCAGTCCATTTATCTGTGAATAACGCTAGTGGCTAAATGTAAGCGGGATTTTCTCCAAAATTGATATTCGTAGATAGATCTGGCTGATGTCGCGGCTCTTTGAATTTAAAACGTATATTTTGAATTTTGGACGTCTTTACACGATGCCTCAACGACATTTTAAAAATGTTCTCAATAATGGCTCTAATGGTTTTTCTTTGCCCTTATAAAACGGTGCAGACCTCTGAACTTTCTCAGTATGAAATGACTGAAAAATAATATGATTACTTCTAGTCACCACTTCTCCAAAGTGAGAAATATAAGCATTTTTGGCGTAAATTCACAAATTTTGAACCCACTTGGAGTTGAATCTTTTAGTTGAAATTTATTCTGCAAGGTGGTATACTGTGATCTTTTATTCCACTCCCGACGTATAATCGTGTCATTTGATTGTTGCAACCCGTTACATAATGATACTGATTACGATACATGTTTACGATACATTTCATTACGATACACGTTCTTGACCATTAACAGAGAAGTGTACAAACCAAGTATCGCCTCCTTTATTATTTCAGTAGTATACATACCTTTCGCGGCTCTCACGCGCAACCAGTCTTTATAAATGAGGTCTCTAAAGAAAGAGAATTTCACGGAGACGTGACGAATTGCACTTTGACTTTAAAAATAGGGAGAATAGAGGAAGTATTTGTTTAAAAAATGCATCTAAATATTCATGTCAAATGCAACCCGGAGCACTTTGTCATATTTTTTAATATATATCGTTAAGTAACTTCAAAACGAAGCTTTTTAGGATCTTTGAGGCCAAAGGTCTAAAAGAAACGTTGTATTTTAGAGGATGAGATCTTCTTGAATATTCTATTACATTTTTTGCTGGTTCGACGATTCTATCGCACCTGTTCGGAGCCTGTAGAATCTGCAACTGTATGTGAAATTAAACTAATTACTTGATATTCTACACGATTGAATTACACTGGCGTGCCTCTCTGGTTAGTAATAACGTTAAATATGGATAGTGTGTATTGACAAGGGTGTATAGTGTATTGTATTGTTATCAATTACAAGGAGACATACGGAACAAGTAACGGAGGGTAACAGGGCGTTGAAGAAAAAAAATATTACAAGCTCAATAAGGAAATGGAAAAATAGGGAAGAGGGTGAGATTTAATATGCGGGAGTTCTCGCACGGGTGCGCTATTTGACACTTAATATATATATATATATATATATATATATATATATATATATATATATATAATCAAAATATACATACTATTGATTACAATCGTACGTAATTAAAATCGCGCTTATGTCGCATAATTAAGTATATTTTCACAATTCGTTTAAGAAGTTTAAAGGAAAAGTTTGGATCCAGTTTTGAGAAAATCTTGTTTTTAAAATTATCCACATTACACTCAATATTGCTCAAAAACTTTTTTAAAATGTACATGAAATTAATTAAAGAACTAATTGTGAAGAACAACTTTCTTAATGAAAAAAATATATCTTCAGTAATATAGTTGTACAAGGAGGATCCAGAAAATGTCAAACTTTTGAAATTTTTGTAAATGTGGAGTTAACTGTCAAAATAGAATTAATGGGCAATTAAGTTCTTTTATAAGTATATTTCACTATATTATTAAAAGAAATTTGAAGAAAAAATTTAGGGTCTTTTTGAGAAAATTTTGAAAATTTCTCAGGAATTACATGAAAAGTACCTCCAAAATTCAAACAATTTTTTTCATGATCACAGAGCTGTGAGTTGAGACAGATCTAATGGGGATAAATTATTTTAGAAAAAACTCCTACAAATAGTCTAGACGCTAGTGTTGTTGACATATGGAGGGACGGACAGGCAGATAGACAAACTTTTTGAGAAAAACACTTTTTCGGTATCCAGGGATCCCAAAACTTGTATTTTTGTTGAAATCTCGAAATCGATGTTCCGTAACATTATATAACTCTCAGTACAACATGTAATACTACGTATTCACATATGTACGTACCAGAGAAATTAAAAATGTAGTCGACACCATTTTTTCATCAAAGGAATCATTTGAATAATTATCTTTTACTGAAAAATATCTACCAACCTGGCGGTGACATCTTTGATTGCAAGTTAAGAATTCAAGTGGTCAGAGGTTCCGATTCGAAGGGGTGATTTCAAATTAAAGTATTTAATAATTTACCTAAAATACATACTCGTATATGAGCAACGAAAGAAATAACTTCAATGATCAACGATGGGACTCCAATCTTCAATGATAGGAGTGAAATGTGTTCATCCTTATTACGTTTGGTTGTTTTCCACTCGCTTCTTGAGTTTAGCCTTGGACTTGCTAACATTCGAATAATTTGCGTCACGAAGTTAGGTATGCTAAAGACGTATCTCTGTGATGAGTTGAAGGTTTTCGCATTCACCAGGCCAGAAAAACTATTCAAATGAGAACGATACGATTACGTGTCACCTGTCTATAACAAGCTTGTAATCTACACGTCTGACTAAATTGACTGGAAGAATTGTTAAGGGATTTTAACACTGAAGAAAAAATAAATCATCAGTGATATGTCACTTACCTCTTATCTACTTCCAGACTACTTTTTATTTTCCTAATACAAAGTATGGCTGACAATATGACTCGAGAAAGGGATGCTTTGTGAGAGAAACGAAAGTTCAAAACCGCATCACAAACTAGGCCAAGACATTGCGTTACCCGACACTCCGCGACGCATCCTACTTCGTCAGGGAGAGCTAATGCACGGACGGAAGGCAACGGCGCCAGGACAAGGATTTCCGTGGATTGTGCGAGAAGTGTTGCTTAAATGTCACAGTTTGTCCAAATGCTCAGCATCTCTTTAACAATACGCTCGTTTCCAAATAAGAAAAATGAGGCCGTTTCCTAATATGTAAATTTCACTAAAAATCAATACCAGAATTCATCCTGAATGATGCTACCATACTGTCTCCTAGATTAACGCCAACAAAACTACAACTTTTCTTAGTGATTCTGCAGTCAAGTAACAATGAGTCCAAACTCCAAAATCCTCATAATGAAGAAGGGTAACTTACTCGTTAAAAGAAGTCACTAATACGCATATATAGTCTTTTATACAGAGTATCGAAGCCATCGAAACTAGAAGTATCCGTAATATGTCAGATTTATTGATACGTCATATGACTGAAATATACAATGATTTTAAATCAGAAAATGTCAAAGTTTAATTTTTAAAATGTAGCTAACATATTAGATATTCGATTCCATGCAGATGTCTCCTTTGAGCTGATTCTTTTCTGATTCCTCATTGAAGTCTCCAGTCTCTTGGCTGCAGATTACGTACTGCGCAAGAACTAGCCAAGACTGTCAACTAGATTCAATAGCACGATGTGTTTATAAGCTAGCATTTAAATGCACGATATTCATTATGCAGTGAGTCAAGTTTTATTATCGCCAATCTGCAGGTATAAGAGGATTTTTAACAATATAAGGAACGATTACAAATTTCTCTAATAAATGTCAATCAGTTTGTCTGAAAATGCTTTATCAATTGACTTCATTCGAGTCAACACATTACGCAAGCAATTCAATATCTCCAGAGCTGTTGGAAGTGAAATTATACGAACTATCTATGCACTTGGTTTGTGCTCTTCACTCCGATAGAAGTAATTAGAATACCTGCTATTGATTCTTTCGAAATTTTATTTAGATAGTGACTAGAAGATTCATTAGCAGCTATAGGTTCATACTCTAACCGAAACGTGCCTGCCAATAACCAAGATTACAATTACAACTAGGAATCCAATGGTATTTGCATTATTTCATTTTAACAAGATTATTTGGTCACCTTATTTAATATCTTTGGAAGTGGTATAAAATATTGTCCATTCAAATTGTGTCTGCATTATTCCTATATTGTTTTTTTCTTCTCGTGTAATATCGTGACTCAATTGTTCAATATTTTCAACTAAATCTTCTACCAAATCATGAATGGGGCATATGGCTGTATCGAAGAGATCTGATGATCCCCACGTCGCTCATTAACAAATTTCGTTACGCTCGTTTTGTATTATCAGATAGTACGGGCAAGAGTAATGCAAAATGTATGTAATTTCACTATCTGTGCACGTCTTCTAGAGTTCAGTGGTACAGTTTTTCTCATTATCGTTCTTCATGTTCTCGCGGTATGAAGTCGATTCCTTCAGGAATGGCCCGATTAGAGATAATATCCCTAATCTGTAACTGGTTTGCCTTTGCAAATATTTTTTATTACACCAGAGCGAATATTTTCTTAACAAATCTTGCCAAAAACACTCATTTCCATCTGTACTGAGAATTCAGTTTCTACATGGGTTAGGTTAGGGTAGGGATCTCAGAATTTAAGAAAACGTGTACACAATACACATCACCTCATAGTACACCACACACAGATTTTAAATGTTTTGACGTGCAATAAGTCTTCTTCTTCAACATCAAGGATTAGGCCTGTAGGCCTGTTCCGTCCTATTCAACGTTGACATCATCAATCCACCGAGTCTTTGGTCTTCCAACTCTTCTTCTGCCAGTGGGTACATAATTTATTATTTGTTTAGGGAGTCTGACTTCGTTCATTCTTACGAGTATAATATGGGCATACCAATTTTGTTTTTGTTTTTCGACTCTTTCTAAGAGGTTAAACATATTTATTTCATGTCTTATATCCACATTTTTCTTATGATCTAATAGAGAATAGTTAGCAACACTTCGTAGGAACTTCATTTCGCTAGTTTGGATTTTCCTTTTTGATGATCTATTTAACGTCTAATTTTCGCATCCATAGATTAATGTTGGGACGGCCAGTGTTTTATAAAATTTTAACTGAGTGTCTCTTCGGGTTTTATTTTTTAATGTTTTTCTTATTGTTTCACACATTCTCTGGAATCTACTCAGTTTCACATCAAGATCGCTTTCTATTAGATACGACACACTGCAGCCTAAGTAATAAAAGGTGCAAACTTGTTCTAAACTTTTGTTATTTAGAACTATCTTGCACCTGGCCTGTTCTGGACCCACAAAATCCATGGTTTTAGATTTGGTAACAGATATCTTAAGATGATATTGCTCCATTACCTTTTGTAATTTGTAAGCCGCTATTTGTAAGTCATTTTCAGATTCTGCAACGAGTAGTTGATCATCTGCAAATAGCATAGTCTTGAAGGGCATATTACCTATATTTATTCCAGGTAATGATGATGATTGCCATTCTTCTACAGCCGAATCGATGTATATATTAAACAGTGCCGGTGATAATGGACAACCTTGTTTGACGCCTTGATTGACAAGAGATGTATTGCTGTACTTGTCATTTATTTGTATTGCTATCGTTGTGTTTTTATACAGATTTTGAATGGTTTTAATGAGATGTCTAGGGTAGCCTTTAGCGTACATTATATCCGACATTTTTTCTCTATAAATGGAATCAAATGCTTATTCGTAATCCACGAAGAGGATGAATGTTGAGAGATTGAATTCTCTTCTTTTTTGGATAATTTGCTATGATATGTAACCACAGTCTGAGTAAGATTTTCCTTTTCTGAAGCCTGATTGTTCAGTTCAATAGGTTCAATAAGTAAATAATTAGTTAAATTATCACTTAATATATATATATTAAACTGCAAAAACATTCTGAGACACGTAACAATTTTTGGGAAATGTGATGTCCGCCGCATTCGCCTTGGAAGCACCTCGCCGCTCCGTCGCCATAGCGAATCGCGCCCGCGAGCGTTCGAAGGGGCAGAGGCCAGCCGACGCGGCGGCGAGGAGGAGGAGGAGGCGGAGGATGAGGTGGAGGAGGAGGCGGAGGAGGAGGAGGACGCGGAGGTGGAGGTGGAGGTGGAGGAGGAGGAGGAGGAGGAGGGAGGGGAGGAGGAGGAGGAGGGAGGAGGAGGAGGAGGAGGAGGAGGCGAAGGTGGAGGAGGAGGAGGCGGAGGTAGAGGAGAGGGGAAGTAGCGGGGGAGGAGGAGGGGGAGGAAGAGGGGGAGAGGGAGGAGGCCGTGGAGGAGGAGGAGAGGAGAGGAGAGGAGAAGGCAGAGGGGGAGGGGGCTGAGTTCCGGCAAGGTGGATCGCGCCGAGGACCTCGACCCTGGCGCGGCGCCGCGCGACGAGCTGCGGGCGGGCGGGCTGTCTGCCGAGCGGAAGTGGGCCACTGACACCGCACCGACCCACTTGCGTCGCTCGCGCCTCCGCCCCTCCCCGCCACGCCCCCTTTTCAACTCCTCCGCGCCGCGCCACGCCGTAGCGTCTCGGCGCTGTAGGCATCGCATGCCGCCTCCGCCTCGCAGCACAGTGGGTCGACGTGACACCGAACACGTAGAGCGGACGTTCCCGGAACATTAAGCAGACACATTGACCGACAACAACGTAACAATATAAATAAAACGATATAAAAACATTACGAATGTAATTATTGCTGTAATACAGCATTCTATTTTTTTTTATGCTGCCGGATACTTCCCTGGATTGGGATCCTCGTCTAGGACCTAGGAATCTCAAAGGTACCTACTCAAGATGTGAGCAGTGCAGTAAGTGATCAATTTGTCGATTGAGAGTAAAGCGGTTGTGTACTGTTGGTATGCTACACCAGTATCACGGTCTAGAATTCTGAGGGGAACCATCACATCCATGAAAATAGTCCCTAGAGCCCTAGTCGCTTCGAAAACAACGGTGATCATCTATTTACAGAGTCTTTCTAGCTCTATATAACGACTGAGATGGCTCAGAGCAACAAATGTTGCCTCTGCAGTATTTCTGATTGGAAGGTCCTATGATTCGAGTTCCGAAACAACGGTGGCAGGATTTTCGACACTAGCAACATAATGAGGACGAAGACAAAATCTGGAGGAGAATTTTAGGTGCCGAGTGCTCTGATTAGCAGTTTTTTTGTGGTTTCTTCGATCAATACCAGACGAATCCTTAGGAGCAGTACCTTAACAAACGAGCCACGGACCGTGCGCGCTATTTCCTTCCTCATCCGTATCTCCTTAGTACACTTTCACTTAAATGCACTACACAACCACATATGTCGGGATCTGTCGGGAGCTTAGAGCCTGTTCCGGTTGGGCGGTGTCACGCTGATGGAGATACTTCAAGGGAAAACCGGAAGGTCAACGTGTAGTTCGGCGCCGGATCACACTTCCAGAGGGGGATGAATACCGCCACCTTACGGAAGCACTGCACTTGCGGGAATAATGACTAGAGCGGCTGACATTGCTGGAAACACAAAGTAATCAACAAATGCAGCCAATGTAACTGGAGATCGCAATATTTTTGTTCTCGTTTCTGATTTCCCCGTAAACCGGCTGAAATGGTCATATTTAAGATCCATATTTGCTTTTCTTCCAGGACGGTGAGATAATGTAATAATGCAACTGATGATCTGCATGGATCTTCAAATGTCTGAATTAAAATTTCATTATTTTCGTGTTCGGATTTTCGATCACCTTGTTGGTATGACGCCATTCCCTATCTCAATTGTTGGTGTTTAAATTCCGTTTAACTTCAGACCCTCCGATAAAATGCCTCGCATCGTGTAGGAATCCAATACCGGACCTCCCGATTTGGATCGCAGAGGTAAGCTAGTATTCACGCAGGATGGCAATTAAAAAACATGGTATACGATTCATTTTTACTGAAAAGTAATATAAACCATTTTTATTCAAATTATTTTAAGAATTCCATTTACATTTAAAGTTTAAATTTGTGATTAAGTTTGAATGTAACTAGAGGCAATATTTCTCAAACCTACACATCGGCCTACGTATACTGCATTTCACGGTCCATAACAAATTTCACATGAAGTGATTGAGTTGTGACACGTCACACAGTGTGAGTCGTCACACGAAGTGACTTCGATTTCCCGATGAGGAAAGGTAACACTCTCATTCTCTTGTTACGAGTCGCCCAGATTTTATAAATCAATTTTAAATTTTGTAAGTGACGATACTAAGCGATCTAAGAACCAAAAAACATTGCTTTGCCAGAAAATGAAAAAAGTCCATCAGTGCAATTCTGGGCTTAGCAGAAGCACCGTGCGTTGACGCATGTTGCAACTTAAAGTAAGAGACTAAGTACAAGGTTTATACAGTTCTCAGTCGGCGTCGACGCTTCAAACACTACGAATAAAACAAGAAAATCTCGATTGTTGACACATTGCTTAACCTCGAAACTATACATTTATTTATTTTAATTGCTTTCGCAAATGTGCGCCTCTTGCGGCAGGCTTCGGACCAGTGTGCCGAGTGAAACCCTCAGGCATGTCGCCATTCTTCGATGCCGATGAACATGCAGATTTCCGGTAGTACGCGCGAGGGCACACTTTGCAACGGCAACTGGCGGCCAAGCGGACACAGACGGGAAGCACACACGCTCCCCTCTCACCGACTTCCTCTCAGCCTATTCTTATGCTCGACCTGGTTCACGGTCAGACAAGGCATCGTGCAATCGCGATTGCATGATTTCTACATCGGTACAACAGTATGGCTGGGAGATTTATTGTCTCTTTTTAAGAAACTAGGTTTCCCCCATTGCTTCAGTCGTTGCTGAGGAAGGACTTAGCGGCACAACGGGGAAGGTTACGTTGCCAGTGCACGGCAGGGGGTAGATAGCTATATCTCTTGCAATCGGTTTTACACAACTTTCGCAAAGAAACAAAAACAACCTTCGTTTTCTACTTTCGATGTGATATTTTATTACAGTCCAGGACAAAAATAAGTGTCCCTTGGGAAATGTCATTCAATTACGTTATCTTACTGTAATAAACTAGCTGAATGTGGCATCGCCGACGCGATAAACTGGTTTAAAAATATTCTCACGAGATGGAAATTTCTAAATGTAATGCTATGTTCAAATAAGTTCTTACAGTATCTGCCACAGTAACTTACCAATGAATCGGAGTTGCTGATAATGCTATATATTCCCGTTCAAAAACGTTCTCCAACACCCAATGACCTTGTTTGTTACCTTCATATGAAATATATTACTTGTAACATTGCAATTTCAAAATTGTAATTGGAGTAGAAAAATACATGAAAGTATGGATGATGCGAATTGATAGAATTTAGTACGGTTACATTTTTTACGCTTTTTTGTGCACAAAATTTGTGTTTAATATGCACAAAAATACATGTAAAAGATCGCCTGTAAACTGTTCTTCTGCGTTATTCTCTAATCCTAATTAAAGATAATTCTCAATGAGTTCCGAAAATTCTCTCCAAAACCTTCTCCAATTACATTGACTGTTCTACGGTTTTCCTTATTACTTCCATATTTTTGCCCCCTAATTTTTCAAGGGTCGAAAACTCCACAATCTCAGTCTGATTTGTGTTCACTTCCGCCTGCAATTGCTCTATTAATTGTTTTGTAGGCGAATCTATATAAAAATTTAAAGACGACTGTTTTGTATGTTCATGTAAATAAAGTGTTAGTTAAGTTTAATAAGAATACGTCCTAAGTCAGATTTATTTGAAAATCGGTATTTGCACGCTTGAGAACGTAAATGTGAAAAGTCGAATACGGATGTACTTTCATTCTCTAACATTATTCACCGTTCTGATTTGCCCCGCATTCACTTGAAGTTCTTCAAATTCAGGAAGTTCAAAGGTAATACTGGTCGTAGATTTTTGTAAATTTATAGTTAAAAATACGGTAATGCGGGTGACACACTTCCTTTCTTATGAATAATTTCAAATCAGCACAACAAATTGACAGTTTTGCCGCGCGATTCACTCAGTGTGGCAGGTAGAAGTGACATCAGTGTTGCCATCCTCGTGGAAGAAAATTATGGTGTTGTGGAGTGACAATAAAGATGGATAGGTAGATCTATCCAAGTGGCATTGATTTAATTCCCGGTCTACCCAATACAATCGCAGCGCTAAAACACACAAAAACATATTCTTGAAAATTTCTCAGAATTTTCTGACCAGATCCAAAAAAAATCATCAATTTCCCACCAGAAGTCCGAGGTGCGTCGAATGGACACCTCGTATGTCTCGATTGGTGGACCGGAAGTGGTCTAACAGTGAGTGACGGACGGACGAATAACATCATGGACGGACACTCGCAGTTACTCAAATACTTTATAAGGATTTGTCACTTCCTTTTGAAAGCAATGCATTTAACTATCACTTCAAGCTCCAGTCACCACTCTAGTTAGGTCTCGGATGTTTGTAGAGAAATCTCGAGCACCCAAGCGTTCATATCAATAAAGCAACGAGCCACTTACTCGATTCAGAACCCGGTTTTCTGCCGCCGTCTGTACATACGAGATCGCCTCACCTGACAGGACCCCACGGACCCACTGAAGTACTCCAGACTTTCCAGAGATCTCCCTTGAGAGTTACCCAACCAGGTTGTAACCGAAAGGCAACGCCTCGATCGCACGATATTGTATGCGCCAGGATTTCAATGCTATGTTATTTACTTGATTCAAGAGGATGGAATCAGTTCTCTAATTTGAATCATAGGGGCCACTAAAAAAAGTCACTATCATATATCACTTATGATTAGAGCCAGGAAGTTCAGGTATTTATTTTATCTAAAACAGGCAGGCAAAAAGGCAGTTGTTTTGGTCAAAGTAGATATGTAAAAAGGCATGTTAACAATGAAAAATCACATTTAAAAGATTTTATGTAAAAACGTAACTGAAGTGATTCAAATTTTTTTGTAACTCTGAAATTTAAATTAGCACTTACGAGCAAGAAAGTATTTTTTTTTGTAATGTTGAGTCCGCATGACCACCCGGAATGATGTCTGCGAATTTGTTTTACTCGTGACGCTGTCTCTTCGAAATACTATTGCGGTCCTCCCTTTGAATCTCGAAACACCATCAGGGAAAACGGAATTATATATTTCGTTCTTCGTACTTATCTAATTCCCAGCACTGAGAAGGCTACTTTTTATACAAAGAGCTCTGTCCTCAAAAGGGATGGGAGGACATATCCAAAAAAATATGGAATTCCTCGTCAACGAACAAAGCCTGTCGGCATCAATGAAAAAAAGAAATATCTTGACTGGAATGATCTTCCTTTTTCATGTAGATTTTTAACACTAACTGGCCCTGAAGCCTCTGATTCCACAGAAAGACAAAACACAACCGTACCCTCGTGTTGTCCAGGCTTGCTGGTACGATTGCAGCTCTGTAGAGATCGGTGCCAGGGGAAAAAACATAATAATTAAGAAAAAGGCAAGGTACCTAAATTAGGCAAAAAATCTACTAAAACAACTCCAGAAGTATAATTAAGTGATTCCTAATATTAAAAGTCATAAAATAATAACGATAAATAAAAGACGTTTGTCAAACTTCCGAACTCTACTTATGATTGAAAGAAAGGAAGATTGATGAAGAAAACCTACGATGCGCCTCGAAAATACCGTTCCTGAAAATGCTCTGATTAATCTTCTAAGGAATCTAAGAAGAACTTCACTATCCCGTGTATGTGAGCAGATATCTTATCTTTATTAGAAGCGATCTTATTCAGAAGACAATGTACTTTGAATGCTCTCGCGGGTCAATTATCGTGTTGTGGAACGTATCAATATATGTTGAGACTGAGAATTAGCTTATCATGAAATCCACTCTTCCGCTCAATGTATCCCTTTCCACGCCTCTGGTTTCATTGCATCAAAACTGACCTGCAGACGACTTCCTTTAAGAATGCTCGTTCGTTGTCCATACATATATTCAAGGTAAAAATTATTTTATAAAATATGAAACAAATGAACATTGCTGCTATTGAATTGGATATGCACCATTCGAATGAATAGACTATCGACGATATGATTAAGTGGGGTGCAGAGAAAGTATTAAAAACATTTACGAACTTTTGTCGTTTACTGCACTGACAATAGGATTCAAATATTAGTTCAGGTCCACGCAAATGAATGCAAATCAATAAAAAATGAAACTTGGTGTACATGCGAGTACTCCCCTCATCGAACAGAAGAAGCCGCTTATGCAGGTAGATGACAATTCGAGCGGTTACTTCCAAAACGACGTACGAGTATATCCACGAAACAGAATTTTGAGGGAAGAGAAAGTATTCACATTCTTTACTATCTATCTAGATAGAGAGATACGTTAAACTAGAAAACAAATGAAAATGGTGATCACTTTACAACAAATTCCTAAACAAATGAAAATGGTGATCACTTTACAACAAATTACTAATACAGCCAAACAAAAATAAACGCTCTGCAATGGAAAAGAATTAGAGCTGCAAGGTGAGGAGGGACTTGTACACAAGGTGAAGTAGGTGTTGTACCCGAGATGGGCCGGGAGAAGTGATGGCAAATTTTATCAAAACATGGACACATCGATAGTTTAATACATCGCCAACAGGATTTCGATGTTGATGAAAAAATTGATATAAATTCGATGTTTAAAATATAGATGTTTTAAATATAAAACAAATGGTATTGTCACATCCTCTTTCCCTTTTTAATTACAGTACTTAAATGAAATACCCGTACATTTTATCGTTTGGTCACGTATAAGTAATATGTTAATAATAATGTTTATCGAATGTAAAGAAGGAAATAAAAAATAAAGAACATCGTGTTTTGCTATTATTACATTTATTCACTTTCATTCATAAATCATCGAAGTAAAACGTCCTGTATTATTCATAATACGTAAATATGAGTTTGATACATATTCTACCTTAAAGCATTCTGTCACTGAATTATGATTCATCAATATCTATATTCTATCAATATTCTATTTAGACGGGGTTCAAAATGCAGTTTAACGAAATTACCACGCACAAAATCATTAAAAAATATAACAAAAGCTTTTTTTAAACATCAATGTTTCTGGAAAAATATATCGATCTGAAAAAAAACCATCGAAAACAAAACATTGGTGATAATATATCGATAATTTAAATCGATTAACATCCATGATTAAAAAACATCGACTTATTTTCCCATACCTAGGCGGGAGTGACGGGGTCAACCAGGCGCGGTGGACAAATGGGTGTCAGGTAGGTGACGTGAGTATATCGGAGCGGCAAGAGGCGGGAAGAATCTCAATCGACGCATTGCGTCGCCTTCCGGTCGCCAATGCTGGAGCTAGACAATTTTCGGCCCAGGGCAATGCTGACACGTATGATACAATGCCTCCTTCCCCGAAGAAAAAAAGTGAAAGTTGTAACAAGAAACTATGAGTTATTTTATTTCAACAAATGACAAATATTACAACGTTTACCCAAGAACAAGTTTTTGGAAATATATTTTAAGTAAAAGTATTTAGTGATCAAACAATGCAATTTTCGTGGTGATCTTAAAACTACAAAAAATGTGTTTAGTTAATGTTTAATAATAGCGCTTGTTGTTAAAGATATGAAATTATAATATGAATTTCAATAAAACGTTTTTTAATGTTAGCGGCATTTGATTCAATTCACAGAGTCCTACCTTATAAGTATTAAATTAAATAAGGTAAAAAAAGATGAAATTTTTATGAACTACCAGACTATTGTATAATGATTTAGAAAATAACGATTTCCTCGAGTTCTAATCTCTTTTTTAATTTTTTAATTATTTTTCCCATCAGTCCCATCATCGGGCTCCTTCATTTGCAGGGCAACGGGCGATGGCCCGTTTTGCCCATGCCTAGCGCCCGCACTGCCGGTCAGGAGACATAGCGCCTGCGAACGAAGAGCGTAGTCGCACCTGTAAGCTTTCTTGATTTACGCAGTCACTGCATCGGTTTGTGTCTCCATCGCTTGCAACGTTTGAGAAGAGCAGTAATGTCAAGGCTGTCTGCTAGTGGCAGTGGCACGCCTTGCACCACCGTGGCATGCCACGGCCCGTCAGCACACCCAGCGTCGTGAAATGAAAATATCAAGACGCTCTCTGATACCTCTACAGCGATGAAACTTGCAGCAGCATATTCATGTAATGATACGAGTTATTTTAATCTTATACAAAAAAAAATACGGGGAAAATGTTACGAAACGTAAAAACGAACGGACTAATTGATTTTTCTAACTCCCGGTTAATTATGCTTCTTATAAAATTTTGGGATTCTTTTATAAGTTCAAGAGCCTCTTTCATTACAGCTCTCTTGAGCTGAGAGGGTCGTCTCATTCCCTGAACGAAGTGATTTCATTGTGCCACCCGTTCAACGAATTTCGTTGGCAGTCATCTTCGGGATTCTGTTATTATCACACAATTAACCAAGAAAATGTGCAGTTCCTTGTAATAAACTGAGTAATAATGCATTGTATGATAAGTTAAAATGACAATATTTCTTGTTAAACTTTCGAAGAATCGTAAAATTATGTCTGGTGTATGTATATATGTATATACCGTGTGGCCCACATAAGATGTTCCCTTCAATTTTCTCCTGAACCGTTGCAGATACTGAGATGCGGTTTTCACTAAAACTACTATATGCAAGGGGCACATATGGTCATGCATAATATTATTGTATTGCATTTTTTATTGCAGAGATATTGACCCAACTTTGATTTTTTAAATGGAACCCTATAGATTGTTTAGCTCATCATAACAAGCGTGAAGAGACGAGTTCATAAATATGCATATCGCCATATGTTACATAATAAAATTTTCGAGAAATTAAGAGTTTTAAAGACGCACGCCGACTGCTGGTTTACGTAATCTGAACGAGAAATTCCGGGTGATATGCGGCGAGGCCATTCATATCTCTGCAATAAAAATGCAATAGAATAATATTATGCATGACCATATGTGCCCCTTGCATATAGTAATTTCAGTGAAAACCGCATCTCAGTATCTGCAACGACATCAATATCTCTGCAATAAAAAATTCAATAGAATATTATTATGCATGACCATATGTGCCCCTTGCGTATAGTTTGTTTTAGTAAAAACCTCATCTCAGTATCTGCAACGGTTCAGGAGAAAATTGAAGAGAACATCTTAGGTGGGCCACACGGTCTCTCTCTCTCTCTCTCTCTCTCTCTCTCTCTCTCTCTCTCTCTCTATATATATATATATATATATATATATATATATATATATATATATATACACCACTGCAGGCAACAGAGAAAATGCAAATTGAAAGCCACAGCTCAGCCTTATGACTCACGAGTCAATTAATAAATAAAAAGAACATAAAATGAACGTGATAGAGGATAACGAAAAGGGATGGGAGAGCATGGGGTTAAAGCAAGCGTCAAGGATAATGTTACAAACAGGAAGGCCGAAGATCATGTTACGATCAATTACGAGAAGTCATTCTAAAACAGGCAAATTATATTTTAAGGGAAAAAAGAAAATTCTAAAAAAGTGTACCATTTTCACGCTCTCTTGCTTCGTCTCCTTCTGTCGAAAGCAAGTTTCCTGAAGGTGGCATAGCAGTCGCTGGCAAGCTTTCACTTCATATGATTACGGAAAAGACCTGACCCTTGAAAGCGCTTACGCGAACGAATGTGCAAAATAGTCTCCGGTGTTAGTTTATTTCAATAAAAATTGGATATGTTTTAATATACTTGTTGTAAATGGCCGGTTAAGCAAGTAGCTTTCCAATCCAACGATAGGTCGTGAATCGTGCCACAAACATTTTAGTTCATAAATGATACACATTGTTGTATCTTAAATTCGTATGTTTCATACAAGAATTAAGTCTTATTAAAAAAGAGTTGAGAGACGTAATTCAAACGTTCGAGAATTACGTTTCCAGGGAATATTCTATAAAATAGTATATGGCACCGAACTTACGAATGCATTTCACAGAAGAAGGCGGAAGTGAAAAATCTATAAGATTATATTACAACCTAGAAATAGATCTGAAACAGCAGAGAAAGTTGAGAAAAGAATTTGTAAACAAATGTTACATCATATTCGTACTGTGACATAGTATGTCACTCTGTAACCGAATATCCCTTCCGTATTTTCGCTTTATTTTCGTGTTTTTTTTTTTTGTTTTTTGCTCTTTTTTAGTTACTCATTTATATTTCCAGGTTTCTTTAAAACCTGTTGCTCATGAGAAGCCCTTTTCAGATACTGTAGAACTATTCGAATATCTGTTGAGAAGTACGGAGAAAAGGTGGTGAGAAAAGAGAGTAAAGCGTTTTTTTTAAGATATATTACATCGCTATTCAAAAAACAAAACAAGAACAGGGGAAATAATCAATAAAACGATGAAGTGCATTAGAGTTCAAATAACTTTTTTTCAACTTTAACAAATACAATGCAAACTAATCACATCATTTGTTTTAGATTTTCAGTCCTAACAGTTATTTAATAATTTGCATTGTCACTTGCAAATGACGTGTCGGTCAGAATTAAATTTAAAAATAAAAGAATTAGTAAGCGAGAGGAAACAAAATAATTCGGAAGAAACTTCCCACAATACCTTAAACCATAATCCATCATCCTGGAATAACCTGTCTCACCCCTGAAGAATATAACGAAAATATGTCATACAAATTACTAGATAAAATATAGTTTATAGATTCTTCGTAATAGATCTATGCTTTAGTATGTAGAAACGCAAACGTACTTAAACGGAAACATGAAAATATTGACCGTTCCAATATGGGATGCCCATCCTCTAAATACAATGGAAATCAATGAAAAGTAGATAATCGTCTCTTCGTCGATTAAGAAAGGATAAAATGGCACTAACGTCAATAGGTCCTTCATTCGAGAAGCCTTCTGGGAAATGACCTACTTTTTCAACAAGCACAGTTAGTTATCGGCGTACTGATCTGCAGCGCGATTTCTGTGGACCAACTTGGAAGCAAGAGAAGTAGACTTTCTTGTACATTTCTTATGAAACCTTCATATTAGTGTCTATTTGCAATAGTTCACACTGTCACCACTTTTACGAGTCTAATCAAAACAAATCCGGTATCAATCAAGCGCCAGATTGATTTATAAAAAATCATGTGCAATGCATAAGTACGTTTACAAAAAATTAAGCATTATCACAATAAACCCAATAGAGAAATAAACGAATAACGAGAAATGGGAATAGAAAGTTCCTTTGGAATAACTTCATTCTCTTTAAAGGTCAACAGCTTCAGTGAGCGAAGAGTATAAGCAAAATCTTCACCTTCCGAAATTAATTAATTAGATTTGAAGAATGAAAATTCTCCCCAATCTTTATTTTTCCCTTTTCAAACATTGATGCTTACGCTACAAACTAGAAACCCATTCCAGTATTTCTTTTCAGAATTTATTGCTGAATTGACAACACTCGCTTCCATTGCTTTACGCATTTAGGAACAGGCAACAGATTTACGCTTCCTTTTCATTAAAAGTGACTTCGCTAAATGTGGATAAAGTGGTTACAATGGTAATTTTTCTTACGTTAAATAATAGGAATATTTGCCAACCGATGCGATAGGATTATTAATTCTCTGGTGTTTTGTAATTCCTTACAGTGTAGACTAATATTATATTATTAACAATCGTTAAATATAAAATATTGCTATTAACGAACGTCGGTGACAATCCCGCATTCACGAAGGTAAGAACGAGAGACCATTAGTTTCGAAGTTTGGTTTGTATGGATATAAGACTCTTTGGCCTTCAAAATATCCACTGTAGGCGCCCCTTTAAGCTAGTTTTAATTTTCAAGTGCGTGTCTGCTTTTTGTCGACGATTCTGCAAAGTTACAATTAATGATTGCACAAATTTCGTAGCGGTTCCAGGTCAATAGATTCTTTTTGAAGAACACTGAGTCCAAATGGAAGTTATAAGATGCTAAGACAGAAGTCGCTAAAACAGAAAAATCCAGAAATAAACTCACGAATGCACGTATTAAGAACCAATTCCTTTCCAGCTGTTTCTTTATATTTACTTATATCCATGGTTTGTTTTCGTGAGGACCCTTATAATTTCTAATAAAATGAAGGTGAATTGCGGAACAATGTGTCATGTGTTTTCATCCAGCGTGTGTACAATTTTTTGTTAAAGAAATGAGTCAAAGCAGACTTACTTTTCGACCTGGAAATTCTTCATAAACGAGTTCCTTCTCTTATAAAGCTTCAGGATTTTTCTGATACATTTATGATTTTGATATAGTATTTTTATTAAGATTATGAGGTAATCATGAAATTATGTCACCATTTGTAGCATGTTTTACTGCTCTGTGCTTTCCAAGCTCTGAAGACTCTTCAATATCTATAGCATCTCACCTTTTAAACTGGACTTTCATTTCCCTCAAAACTATTTGTCCTCCTGATATTTCAATTAAAGAAAGTTCTTCATACTTGTCGCGTGAAAATTGTGGAAATGATTATCCAATATGGAAACTGTGTATGTTTGAAAGCAACAATTAAAATGGCATTAAAAAATTAAAATGATCAGGAAAAGATAAAACTGCAGCTGTTGTGCGAGTGTAAATGACCTACCGACAAAATCTGTAATTAATTTACGACAGGTAATCTACTCTAGCATGATTTTAAAGTCTCCATATTTCATACTAAAATATTTTATCTCGTAAGATTCGGGACAAACTGAAATGACCAGTTACAGACAATTTTGTTTCCTTCTTTGAGGGGGATTTCCGTCACCACCCCGTGGGTCCTCCCCTGGTTACCTACTTATTTTGCTTCATTAGCTTTATTCTGTGGCAAGGAAATTGAATGTTTTAATGCAATTGTAATGTTTTATATTAACAAATATTAATTGAAAGCAAGATAGTTGTTATTTTGTATTAATTCTCATATCCCGCGCGGTGTCCGTGAGTTGTATTCGTTTTAAAAACTACACGAAAAATGCAATGGATCGCCGGCGGAACCAAAGTTGCCTCGGATTGCGAGGCGAAACGGCGCGTCGCGACGCAGCGGGGCAAGTAGAGATCCAGCTGCTTTCTCGGCGCCCCCCGCGCCGCGCCGCGCCGCGTCGCACAAAACGAGTAGAGCTGCAGGGGGCAGTAGCGCGATCTGCCCGCAGACTCCGTCGCGTCGCTTTCACTCAGCCGCGTTGCGCCGCCTGTTCGCCCCGCTCGCGAATGACGTCACGCAGCCGCGCAGCCGCCCGTCGCGCCGTCGCCATCCCTTTCCAAGATGTGTTAACAATTGCATTCCAGCGCCATTCCCATATCCCGAGAATGCCAGTGGTCCGGGGGGGTGGTGTCAACAGTGAACTTCAAAAGAAATTACAATATAATAAAAAGAAAAAAATATTATCACAGTAAATAAATTGGAGAGTTTGCGATTTAATTTTTTATTAAGCGTTTATTTAGAAGATGTTCATACATGTTAATAAGTACGGTAATTATTTTGACATAAATATTGATTGAAGAAGATACTCATTAGTAGGGGGCGGATTTTGATGACCTAAAACATAGCCAAAAATGATCATTAAAATGCTCTTAAAATGTTTTAAAATGCCCTAAAAGCAAAGAAAAATGACGTAAAAAAGTTGATTAAAATCAGTTCTGATGGTCAACACAAGCTGTTTGATATGTTACTGATTTAATCGAGGCTTTTCTATTCGTTCAAGGGAACTCGGCTTTCAAACGTGTGGTTTCGTCTGTTCGTCACCAGAAAATCTCCTTTAGTTATCCCGAAATCGCCTCACCAATGTGTTGACAGGCGTCAGAGGAACCTTAGATTACATACTCACAATGGCTGACATTACAACTTCCCCAGCGAAGAAAAAGGAACTCAGGAATTCTGTGGAGAGCATTTGTTGCATCTCGAAAATATTATTAGAGGCAAGTACCATTAAATGATATTAAATGGTATTAAGTGATATTAAACTTAGTGAAATGAGTGAAAAATACATTAAAATGACGGGAAAGGTAAAAAATGACTTATTAGTCGACGAAAAATGAGAAAAAAAGTCCTATAAAAATGGGTTATTATCTTTTGTCATAACATAAAATGAATTTATATACTAAACAGCATTTCTCTGAAGTAAAAAGAAAACAGATGACATTTCGTTGAAATCCGCCCCTACTCATAAGTATCTCTCCATTAATACAGTTGATACACGTATAACAACACTTCAAAACCTGTAAGGCAAATGCAGAGGCTTGAATTTTTTAATATGTCTTGTTTCTAAACTGTTATAAAACAAATTTATGGCTAAAGCATTGACATGACATTCCAACTGTTTAACATATTTACATCCATAATTTTTTTATTTCCTCATTTACTATTGGCATTTTGAAATCACTGTAAATCACACCGTTTTGATCATACGAAGGAGCACTGACAATGTTTCTTAATTCTTTAGTCTGAAATATTTGGCTGATTTGGATGTTAGATTTGCTGCTGGTGCTCCAGACTTGTATGGAGTAAGTAAACCTGGCTAAATACTTGGCGAATAAGAACAAATGAAAACAAATAAGTCATATTACTTTCACTATGAAGAGAATTTGTACTACCGTGCAATTGAACCAAACTAACCTACCACAAACAGATTCAGTGGGATATTTAGGTGTTCATCTAGTGACGAGCTGTGGTAAAAACACATTGTGTGAAAACAAAAAGAACTCCAGTTAATATAAAAAAAATTGGTTGTTAGGTAGAAACTCGGTGTTAGCTTTAGACATTAATTACTCATTTTTAAATCATTCTTGAAGATTCGGATTTCAGAATAACTGCCTTTTCACAATTTCATTTGCTTATATAGATACAAAAAAACAAATAAATTAATTTTTACGATTTTACACACATTTTACATTCACGTACCTTTGGCCTAGGTCCACTTGTCCCCTGTACTCACGCCTATGGATAAAAATTCTAAACGATGAAACACTAACTCCTTATCTATAAAAAGATATAGAGGGAGAACATATTCTAGGGTCCATCGTAGATCCTCTCCTACTGGTACGTGAATGTTGTGAAGCACCAGTGCTCTCAACCGACGCTGCAAGTTGTTCCTGGGGTGTTCACAGGATGTTCAAATCACGGCGGATTTTCGTCATTAGATAGACAGCTAGGTCAAATTCAGCCGCTGTGGAGGAGAACTAGAGGGTGGCTGCTCTGATCGGTTGTTTCCCGTAGATTCTCCGATCAATACCAGACGAGTGCAGTACCGTAGCAGTACCGTAGCGTACCGTACCAGAGACCGCAAGCGATCTTTCCTTCCTTTTCCTCCATACACGAAAAACATAACTATACGCACTACACTACAATCATCGACTCGTTCATTCACAAACCAATGCAAAGAGACAAATTACACCTAAAGTTGCCGACGTGACCTGTGAGTTGCACACCCTCACAAAAACTCTCACCAAACGGGACATAATAACGTGGTCATAACCAGGGGGAGGGGGCAGAAAGACTTTAATTTGGGCGGTCACTTTACAACTGACCAACATGTTGACAAACTACAAAGTGCGCCCGAAACATGACATCATTGTTTCGACTCTGCCCTTCCGGTACAACAAACCAAAGAAATTAGACATGCAACAACCAATTGAAACTGCATCTGAGAGACACAAATGTTAAACTAGTTGAGCTAAATTTTTTCTCAGAAAAACACTTCACCCAGCGTGGTCTCCATCTGAATCTCGGAAAACATGAACTCGGTAGCAAGCTTGCAAAACACATCCTCTCACAACCTCGGCAGTGTCCTGTCCAAGAAGCTTTTAGAAAATCAAAATCTACAGAATTGCGATTTTTTTCTTTTTAAAGATGTTGCTTCAACAATGGATCAAAATGAAGCATGAATTGGAATATTTTCAGATCTTTTGAAAGCTTTTGAGGTCGTTTACCATAACATTTTGCTTTCAAAATTACCTATGTATAGAATTCGTGGTATTTCCCTCGATTGGATATCCTTGTGTCATTCACATTGATCGCAAACAATAGAAATACCGTACTGGAACGAAATAACATCATTTATTCATCTTTCCGATGCTTTGCCGATTGAATAAAAGATCCCCCAGTGTTCGATCCTAGGCAATATTTCATGCGTAAATGATACGTGCTCGTTCATTAGAAACGGAACAATTCTGTTTGCTGATGACACGAATGTTCTTCGCAATAAAGCAAATAGAACAATATCAGATGTTTCAAATTCATTGACTGATTAGTGATTCCGGGCACGTCAACTGCTAAGGTCACTAGTTCTGAAAGTGAAGTGTATGTACCGCGAGGTGGCGGTAATATTCCCCCGCTAGGTGGCAAGATCCGGCGCCGACCTACCCGTCGGCTAGCGCGGTTTTCCCCTAATCAGGTATCTCCCGCCAACGAGGCACCGCGCCATCCGGGACACGCTCTAACCTTCTGACTGATCTCCCGGCATGTGTGGTATTGTAGTCCATTCAAATGTAAGTGTGTGTAAAGTAAGGGATGAATGGAAGAAAAAAAAGGAAGAAAAATTGCGCGCGGTCTGTGGCCCGTTTGTTAGGGGATTGTTGCGGCGTTCGCCTGGTGTTGATCGGAGAAACCACGGAAAACTACCGATCAGAGCAGCCGGCCGCTAGAATTCTCCTCCAGTCTGCGCTTGAATTCAACCTAGCTGTCTAGCCAGGCTCGAACAACCTTCAAACGTCTGGCCTCGAATCCTAGGACCTCCTGGTCAGAGGAATGCAATGACAGCCATTGATGTCCTGAGCCACCTAAGCCGGTTTGTTTCAAATTGGATTCGTTATAACAAATGAATAGAAAACAAAGGAAAACAGTTTCGACGCAGCTTTCCATTTCAAATAAACAATTGCATTTTCCACCGAAAATGAACAATAAGCAATTAACAGAAGACAAGGTAACACTATTTCTGAGTGACTCAATTCAGTCAAACTTTAAATGGAACATCTATATAAATGAATTGAACACTAAATGAACTCCATTATGTTTCGAATTGAGTATGATTACGTGATCGTAGCCAATGATGGGGAGGATATCAAGTTTATGACTACGAGAAGTGGGCACTCGTCATAAAAGTAGCCGAAACAAAATACACGGCAGTTGGAGGAAATGGTTGGGGGGCTTGACAACACAAAGAGGTACACTCAAATATGTACAAGAATTCAATTACAGTGGTCGCCGCTAATTGTTATCACTCTGGACCACAGATAATACAGTAATACCAATCGATTCATGACAATAGACGAAAAATTCTAATTGATAGATTAGCAAATAAAAAAACGAATGAAGACCGCGATTTGGGTTTGGCATCTGCTTTTGGTTTTCTCTGAGGATTGCATTAATATAAATATCGTATTTAAAATATATCTGGAAATCACCTAACCTGTGCTGGACACCACACCGCAATAATTCTAATGCCTGCCTGATTTCCGCCGTCATTGGAGGTTGAGACGTTTTGTTTGGTCTTTCGCAGGTCGCGACTCACGAGGGCTCAAAACTGGGTCATTGAGATGTATTTCAAAACAATGATAACAGAAAACGATTTCTGATCACAATAAACGTTTTCTTAATGTAATATCAGTGCAGGCGGGACGTAATAAAAATGATAGCATTAGATGAATGATAAGCAATAACCGTGATTACAATAAGCCGAGCCTGCTGTATCTGGAATTCACTACAACGAATGATGTTCGTGACAGCAAATTGATTGATTGATTTTTTCGTGTTTCCGGGCGCGTCAACTGCTTTGGTCATTAGTCCCGTTAGTGTAGTGCATGTTTTTTCTCGGGAGATGGCGGTGATCTTCCCCCGCTGGATAGCGAAACCCGGCGCCGACCTACCGTCAGCTAGTGGAGTTTTCCTCTAACCAGGACTCTCCCACCAGCGGGGCACCACCCCAGCCGCGACAAGCTTTAAGCTCCCGACCGGTCTCCCGGATCAGAGCAGCCGGCCGCTAGAATTCTCCTCCAGACAGCGATTGGATTCGACTTAGCTGAAAAGCTAGTCGAATCCTGTGTCGAAAATCCTGCCGCTGTCAGGACTCGAACCTAGGACCTCCCGGTCAGAGGCGCTGCAGTGACATCAGTTAATGCACTGAACTACCGCTCCCGGTCATGACAGCAAAGATATCCTAGCAATACAGATGCAGAATGGTTATTAGGACATTCCACTGACATAGGACTCTGACATGAAAAAGGAAAAAAAAAACAGAACAAAAGTGAAATTTAAAATAAAGAGTCGAACGCCTATTTACTAATGGAGTTGAGTTATGGAGTGAGACTATTAGGGACAGAACCAGAACTCAAGCTCAGAAATGCCAGAGAGAAGATGGAGAAGATGCTGTAAGGTCTCCAGAAAAGACAAAATTCGAAACGAAACTATCAGAGACCTAATGAAACCTGAAAAATTATTCTTGGAAATTGCGGAAACAAAAACACTACTGTAGGCCTTTAAGGTTAGACTGAGCGACTGCCAAGGAAGGTATAAGAGTACATACCGAAGAAAGAAGGTACGGAGGAAGATAGAAGAAGTGGGAGGGGGATGTTAGAGTAATGATAATTAATAGAGTGTTACAGGATGAAGATTGGCGAAAGAAATTTAGATTATGCGGCGCGAAACAGCGACAGCTGTAAAAAATCTCGCTTTACTTCTACTATGTTACGCATTCAGAATTCTTTCAAATTCAACCAGTCTTCATGCAGCTCTTTGCGTGAATTTTGGGAACGTACATTCCCGCCTGAGATATGGCATAATATTCTGGGGAAGCACATTCTAGTACCTAATTTTAGAATGCAGACAAAAATTGTTCGAATAAGAAGCAAATGTCATTCATTGATTTCCGCAACTCTCTTCATTGCGCATGGAATCTTAACATTGCCTTGCCTGTTTATTAACTAATCTGTAATTTTTTCTAATACCGAATTACTTACAATACAGATATTTATAACTACAACGCACGTCGTAAGAATCATATTGATCTGTATCAACAGCGCACAACAAGAAATCCACATAAAATACATGTACGTTACTTTATTTTACATTTCCCGATGAAATTAACAATTACAATCGATATATCTATATCTATTATTATTATATCTATTATTATTATTATTATTATTTCAACTATTAATAGTTAAATTATTGGGAAGTGATTCTGAAACTCAAGAAAGCGTACGCAGGTGATTTTCTCCCCCACACGTCACATACACTTTTTGACTAAATAAATAAATATACAAGTTGAAGTGTTAATCTTTTCTGCTGCATAATTGTTTCTATAGAATTAAAGACTATACTGACCATCAAAAAAATGTTTACTTTACCAATAATGTATACTTCATTAGTTTATATTTGTATTATATATTGAAAACAAAAGTCATGGGATAGCAATACGTAAAAATACAAATGACAGTAAGTATCGCGTACAAAAGGTATAAAAGAACAGTGCACTGGCAGAGCTTTCATATGTACTCAAAGGATTCATGTGAAAAGGTTTCTGACATGATTATGGCCGCACGACGGGAATTAACAGACTTTGAAAACGGAATGGTAGTTAGAGCTAGACGCTTAGGACA
The DNA here is from genome assembly GCA_011170035.1 of Teleogryllus occipitalis. Classification (NCBI taxonomy): domain Eukaryota; kingdom Metazoa; phylum Arthropoda; class Insecta; order Orthoptera; family Gryllidae; genus Teleogryllus; species Teleogryllus occipitalis. Next base: position 228,281 of record BLKR01001645.1, on the reverse strand, counting down.
TTTCATTTTGGAAATCGTCAGCGTATTAAATATTCCGAGATCGACAGCGTAAAGAGCGTGTCAAGAATACCTAATTTTAGGTATAGTCTCTTACCACGGACAATGCAGTGGTAGACGGACTTTACTTAATGACCGAGAGCAGCGACGTTTACGTAGAGTTGTTAGTGCTAACAGACTAGAAACGCTGCGTGAAATGAGCCACAGAAATCAGTGTGGAACGTATGACGAACGTTAGGACAGTGGGGCGAAATTTGGCATTAATGGGCTATGGCAGCAGAAGACCGACTTGAGAGCCCTTGCTCACAGCCCAACATCGCCTGAAGTGCCTCTCCGGGGCTCGTGAACATATTGATTCTCCCTAGACGACTAGAACACAGTGGCTAAGTCAGAGTCCCGATTTCAGTTGGTAAGAGCTGATGGTAGGGTTCGAGTGTGGCACAGACGACAAGAAGTCATGGACATAAGTTGTCAACAAGGCACTGTACAAACTGGCGGAGGCTCCATAAAGGTATGGGTTGTTCTTACATGAGCTAAGTTATAGAAGTAATTACATTAGCTCAAAAATGGTACGCGTAAATCTGAAAATTTTGACCACAATGTTATTCAAATCACCAACAAATGTGCAAAGCATTGATACATCTCTGGGAGCTGCATCTTCTCCAGAAAACTATCTATTATATAGTTGGGAGTTAAATTGCTTCACAGAATGTCCGTCTTGGCAAGCTTTTATTCCTCGTAGAAAATGAAGTTCAAGTACAGTAAAGAGCTAAACGCCTAACGCTTGACACCGATGAAACCCGCAGACAACTTTGTGTAGTGGTTGAGGGCTTGGGGAGAGTTACAATACCACTCCATCTGGCCCTTAAGTAGTACGCTCTAGAAACGGTCCGTCCGTTTTATATCCTTAAGATCTGATTCCTTTCGACGAATGATTCCGTGGATTGAGCTACCATACACACGTGCATAAGGCTTGCACGCGCACGTTCGCTAAAACTGAAATCGTTCATTTTAAAAAGAAGCGTTTAAAATGGGTCTTACTACGCATTGGGGGCGGAGCAAATTAAATGTTTTATACAAGGAGCTAGCTTGAACCATCAATGAAAGCCGAAATATTTTCTGCGTTTTGATTGATTGATGTTTCTGGACATACCAACTGCTAAGGCTACTGCTCTCGTTAGTGTAGTGATTGTCATTTTTCCGGGTGTTCCGTGAGATCCGGCGCCGATTTACGCGTTGACTTGCCGGAAATCCCCCTCCAGGTCGCTCCGCCCCAACCAGGACAAGCGCAAGCTTCCAACGTATGGGGTAGTGTACGTAGTAAATGCAAGTGTGTGTAAGGGGCCAGGATAGGTCAAGGCCCGTTTGTTAAGTGTATCCTGTCAGATATTACTGCATTACTTTAATGAAATGTATATTAAAGTAATCATTATGAACGCATATTAAATTTAATCCACACATGTACATTAGGATGCAAGAGTCAAAGCATTATGGTCATATCTGGACGGAATGAATGATCTTAATGGAATGGAGATTATGAATATAAGAGATGAATGATGAAAGTCAAGGGAAACGGGAGAACCTGTATGTTAAATCTACACTTATTTATGCATTAAATTTAATGTACAAATATATTAAGCTCTTTTTAATGTACATAGTTACATTAAATCTCACGTACAATATATTAATCTACATTAAATTCAATGACATTTCTGACAATGTACTGCTCCGGTATTCACCTGATATTGATAGTAAAAAACACGGAAAAATACCGATCAGAGCAGTTAATCGCTGGAATTCTCCTCCAGGCACAGTTGAATTCTACTTAGCTAGATACTTAGTGTGGAAAATTCGCCACCGTCGGGCCCTAGAACCTCCCAGACCGAGACTTAGCAGAATCAGCCGCAATGCCGACCGAGCTTACCCAGCCGGTTTTCTCTCCCTGCCTCCTTCGAGGGTCACTCACCCCGCAAGTACAAAGAGATTTCTTTCGAGTCGATAGACACAAGATCTTTACTCTTTCGATAGACATTTCAAGATCGCTACTATGAAACTGCTTTGCAATAAGCAATTTGTTAAAGGAACAACATGAATTTAATAGGCCCAGAAGCTCACAACAATCCTGGAAACCCTACTAAAAGAGAACTTGATTGGTTGTTGAAGGGCTAAAATGAAATGCACTTCCATAACATCTGTTTTCTATAAAATATACCACATATGTTTTAAAAGTACGTAGAAGTGTAGAGAAATGAAAAGAGGGGCAGTTTCAAATCTAAATCATAATCTTGCACTACGTAGGATTAAATGTAAGCTTTACATTTTATTTATAAAATTGAGCTATGATATGTTTCTTACCATTTTTGTCTTTTCTTGCAGCACACCAAAATTATCAGCAGCAGCCTTAAAAAATCTAAGCAGTATTAACAAGCCCATTTCCATATCATTTAAGGAGATGAGGCAGCTCATGCATGAATGCAAAGATTTAGAGCCACCTGAAGGAGCAAGTAACAGAACAATAGATGAATCACCAAATCCACAAAAACTTGATCCATGGAGTATCATCACTGGCATTGTACCAGGTATGGTTTTGAATAAATTTTAATTAAATTTAACATAAAAATCTTTACAATATTTTAAATAGTGGTGCCAATTTAAAATCTCTAATGTTTGTCCATTCATTAGAAAAACAATCGCTGCATTTTAACTTTCTTCTATATGTGAAAATACGTAATATATGCATAGTACAGAGAAAGTTATGTAATGCAACAGAAATTCTTAAACAAGATTTTGACGGAAATACATTGTTTTCAATCCCGTGGTACCGAAAAAGTATTTTTTTAAAACATATTTGTAAAGAACACTAGCGCCTAAACCATATATAAGATTTTCCCCAAAATGAATATTCCCTGATCGATCTGGCCCAAATCGAAGCCGTGCAAATTTAAAATGAAGCTTTTAATATTTGGGGATACATTGCAAGAAGAAACTGGGAAATTTTCAACATTTTCTCAAAATTCTTTACGCGCTCTAGAAGTTGAAATATCGTTATTTGTATACACAAAACTAAGTGATGGGAAAACTATGAGGGAAGAGTCCAGGTCCTAGGTTCGAGTCCCGACAGTGTTAGGATTTTCGACACTAGATAGGTTAAATTCAGTGTCTGTCTGGAGGAGAATACTACCGGTCGGCCTCTCTGCTCAGTATTTTCCGTGGTTTCTCCGATCAATACTCCGGCGAATACCGAAGCAGTACTCCAACAAACGGGCCAAGGACCGCGCGTGATCATTCCTTCCTCTTCCATCTCTATCCTCACCCCTTTCACTTACATTCACTACACTACCACACAAGCCGGGAGACCGGTTGGGAGCTTCGAGCTTGTCCCGGCTGTGGCGGTGACCCGCTGCTGGGAGATACCTGGTTTGGGAAATCCCCGCTAGCCGACAGGTAGGTCGGCGGATCACATCATCCAGCGGAGGAAGAAACATGCACTACACTTACGGGACTAATAACCTTCGAAGTTGACGCGTCCGGAATCACCAATCAATCAACATGTAAATGAATTTTTTTCCTAAAAAATGTTGAATTAGGGTCATATTTAAACAAAATATGAGTTGTTTTCATGCAGTTTAGTGTGAAAAAGTGGCATTTGACTGAGACGCTTAGACAGATTACTGAGAACAGTGACATTTACAGTCGCCCTTCTCGCAGGGTGATTAATTTATGTTTAAGGCTGTATCAGGTGATTTTAATAAATATCTCCATGAAGTAACAATGTGTTTGCTAAATTCCAGAGCTATCTCATTAAGTTTGGTAAACCTTTCCTCCCTTCTTGAGAACTATCAACGGAACCAATCTCATTTCGAAACCGATCTCATGGTCATTCAGGAATTAATTCGTGGATCAGCCGTGCACTCACAATACGAATTGCAACTTGGAGTCGAGTTTGCTCGTGAGTTCGATTCGATGGCGATGGAAAGTGTGTTATGCGATCAAGGCTGCTTGACACTAGCAGAGAGGAGGCATGCAAACTGAAAAAACAAAAAAATACAGCTAGAAACGGGTGCCCAAAGAAAATAAGGGAAAAATAGAAAATAAATAAATAATAAAATTTTCAAGCAAGTTTTCCTCCACACTCAACCCAAAGACAAAATTCATCTCTCAGTGCAAAAGAAAAATTTTATAGGAGTTAATTGGAATAAGAAGAAAAGAAAATACTTTTTTTATGTTTTGAACGAAAACTACTGAGAATACACAGCATACCGAAACTTTTCTTCGTCTTAATTTTAGTACTCAACAATTACTCAGTTTTTTTAAGTGTGTGTGTGTGTATATATATATATATATATATATATATATATATATATATATAAATTGAAGGAAGTTATGTTCAAAACATCGAAGTCAAAAGAATCAGTATGTTTTTAAAATGGCTTGTAATGTTGGAACGTATCGTTAAATTTCATTTAGCAAGGAAGCACGCCTACAATTAGATGTGGGACTAGAAAAGTTAGAAATGTTCTACGTATTCACTGTAGGGAATACAGAAAATACGTAGAATGTCCCTAAAACATTGTTTCATGTCGTTAAGTATTAAGAGTCGAAGGCTAATGAAAGAGAGGTTTACACATTCTGGAACAATACAATCACTATTTACTGTGAACACAGAGTTCAACATGTTTTTGAAAATGTAATGGATGGTTATATATTTACGAAGAATAATATATGTGTGTCGTAGGTTTTTTTATTTACACCAAAGCGTCACCCATTGAAACAGGTCACAAATGATCGACCACCAATTTACATACAGTGATTTTTAACCCTTGTACCCTAACATGATTTTATTCACACTTACTACTAACATGGGGTTATTCATAACCCCACATTTTATTTCCGTATTTTAAGCACGGAATACGTCAAAAATAAATCAAAATTATTGGGAAATACATTTTTATTATCAGAATTTATAAAAATATAATGTTGCTTATATTTATTTTATTATATTATTTTATATTTAATTATAACTTTGATGATATTATGACTTTGTCCATGACACTAAAATGACTTCACAAACAATTGAAACCAACTTCATGGCGATGTTCTGAACAAACAGGGGTGCCGCATTTAAAACAAGCAGTTTTTGTTTTTTTGTCTGATTTTCTGTCGCCTATGGTACACCTAGCTTTTCTAATTTACTTGGAAATTGTTGTTTTTCCTCATTAGTTTTTTTTTTGTGTATCTAATAGTCTGTCGATGGCATTTCGAAGAAGAACAGGGACGTTTCCTGTTAATCTGTGCAAAATGTGTTCCTTCGCCAATTGGACACCTAGCTCAAAGAGAAAGGTTCTTCTTTTACATCTTTCTTTTCCTGCAGTGTACAAAATCATTGCATTTATTCCAGCCTGATCCAGCATTCCATAAAAGTACCTCAATGGCCACCTGCGAGTTTTTCTGCTCACAGAATAAGTGTGGACAAGTTGATCAAATGTGTCTACCCCTCCTTTTGTCATAATATAAAAATTGATTGTCAGGTTTTCCATTATTTTCATCTATTTTTTGGTCAGAATGCATAGTTGATAAAAGCGCAACAGATTTCGATTTTTTCGGCGTGAAAGACACTAATGTTTTTTTTGCCGCAAAAAACAAACTGCGCTGACATTATTGGTTTGTTCTTATTAGGCAGGAAACACGGCGGAATTTCTCTTTTATTTTTCCCAAGAGTTCTAACAATAGTTAGTTTGTACTCGTTCAACATTTCATCAGCCAGTGGAACAGACGTGAAATAATTATCCATTGTTATATTTCTATATGTTCCATGAATAACACGGCTTATTGTTCTAACATAATGTGATGGCAGAGAACCTTTATTTTCTAACTTTTCGTTGCCAATGTATGGGAGAACATCTACCATATAAAATGTACGGGAATCACATCGAATCATAATTTTCATGCCGTATCGGTCAGGCTTGGAAGGGATATAAACTCTAAATGGGCAGTTGCCTTTAAATCCAAGGAGTTGCTCATCTACCGTGCAGTACTCGTGAGGAGTATACATAAACTTGACATTCGAAATTAATTGTGTCCAAATATCTCTTATGGAGGCGAATTTGTCTTCTGGTTTCCCTGTCAACAAATCTTATGCACGTAATTAGAAACTCAAAACGTGCCCTGGACATTATGCAGCTATATATTTCTGGTCCAAAAGGGCCCCACATTTCACATACTGTCAAATTTCCATCTTTTCTACAGCCAGCAATGTATAGGCCTATAAGAGCGCATATTTCTCTACAATTTGTTGGTCCCACATTTCTGCAATCTTTGTAACGAGCACCCCTCTTCTCGATTTCCTTGTAAGTAAATTCAACAATTGTATCTATGATATGATCACTAAATAAAAGATTCCAAGCTTCTCTTCCCTTACTCACATTTTTGGCTGCTCCCTTTGGGCCTGGAACGCGTAAATATATATATTTCTATGGGGTGTGCGAGAGGAAGGTGGCACTTTCTTCGACCAGGTGTAGCCCGTTTCTTTCTTTCCACATATCATCTGTGTTATCAACTAAGTGTTCTTCACTTTCTCCTCCATCATCTGATATTTCACCTTCATATTCAGATTCTTCAGCAACGTAATCTTCGTCATCAGTGCCGTCGCAATCTGAATCGAACTCTTTGTCATCATCATCTAACCATTCCGTAAATATTATCAAAATCCTGGTCTAATGAATTTACGGAAGTTTTCAGGCGTTTTGATGTTCCTGCACCACCGTTATCCACATTGTCACTCATTGTAAACACGAATTATTCACACCTTTCACCAAAAAAATACACCTTTAACACTAACAAAGGGTTACATGCCACCCCAGAATCACACCCTCATAAATCTTAACTCACACTAGCAAATGCCAACAATTAACTAGCAAGCTGAACTGCTCACGTAAAAATAGACATTTCCAAGTAAGAGTACAGAAGAGCTCATTTTATTTTTTTATTTATTTTACGTCAAAAAACAGTTAAAAAACTGCGTATGACGGGCTATGGGGAAAAGTGAATTGTGTGCACATTTTCAAAATTCTGTGATCCCTACACTAAATCATATACTACTTAAGTTTTGAATTTTGAAAGGGAGAAAAAAAAAACCAAAAAACTCCCATGTAATAAAATCTATTTTCAAGGATAAATAAGCAATAAATTTTGAATTTTTTCAGTGCAGCCAACTGCATTATTTGCTAATAATTAATATTTATTTTTTCCGTGGGGTTACTAGTAACCCCAGTTAGGGTTATAGGGTTAAATCTAGGTACAGTCGACTACGGTTACAGTGAACTTCTAGGGATTAACATTTTTGATTCACTATATCCGATGACGTCAAAATTAAATAGAATTTATCCACAATGTTTTATTTCATTGATACAGAGATACAGTAAAATACATTTATCGGTCACATGCGCCTTTAACCCCTGTTAACATGCAACCCTACAGGTTTCTTAAGTACACCTATATGTTAAGAAATTTAACATCCTTAGCAACGTAAATAAACAACCATCGATTCGTTGCAAGTCAAGTGTTTATAAAGAAAAACATGGCGATGTACAAAACAAATCAGATTCAAACAATTCAGAATACTCATATTCGTAGTAAGAAGTAACTCATATTCGTTTTGGGGGAAATTATTGTTAATTGTAATATTAATAGTGCAATTAAAAAACGTGTATTATGTAAATTAACCTCATTATCCTGGTATTCCACCAAATGATATGGTAATCATATTTACTGACGATGTGAAGGTGTCACCACTGGAAGTCGACGTGCCAACTTCCTCACCGAACGTCATTTCTTTAGGTATCTCTCGGTTCAGGAGAATTATTTGCATTCATATTTTCTCAAACCACGGTATACAAAGATTGTTAAAAAAGAAATGTCGCAAGCAACACCTCACAATATCATAGTAACGTGCCGCAGCAGCATTTGTTTACTATCGCCGTAATGTAAATTTTCGTCTAAATCTTGAGATTTTATGGTGACCGATAAAATACTGAATATACCACGACATGTTGCAGTGTTTTTACTGCCTCGTCCAAATTAAAAATCTTGGCTCCGCTACACTCCGCCTCGATTTCTAACTTTCGGCTTCTGCAATATAACACTGATAACATTTCTAGGTATAGCTATTAACATTGCCTGAACCGAAAATTTCAGTATCTTTATTTGTCCTTAAAAAGGCAATTATTGTTATGCACCACAGAATTATAATCACTGATTTTTTTGTGATAGAACACGTGTCAGGCGAGTGCTGGACCTTGCATTTACATACACCTCAACAATACTTCAATAATAATCTTTGTGTTTTAGAACACCCTTCGAACTTTAAAAAACTCGATAACTTAGCTCCTCTGACAACCTTGCACTCACCCGTTTTCTCGAATTGGAAATATCAAAAGATCGACAACTCACACAATGAAATAACGAAGAAATGGCAGCACATACACGTTCCTTCTATTAATTTTAAACGACTAAAAATTAGTGTTTCTATTATAAAACATAATAATAATAATAATAATAATAATAATAATAATAATAATAATAATAATCGATAAAACATCTAGTGTCCACTACCTGTCATTTGAAGGAAAAATCGCGAAAATTGGTTCAGTAGAAAGCTCATACTTTTTTCTAAACGAAAACCCTTAGTGCTTTAAACACCTATAAAGTTTTTTTACAATTTTCTAAATGTCACAAGTTTTAGCGAAATCAAAACTATTCCATACTTATAAAATTACTTTCTTCTATACTAGCAAAAAATTTCAAGAAAAGAATTTCAGCCATTTTCCAGAAATGTTGAAAATGTCATACGGGCTTCATGTAAAGTATCATTCGAAATTAAACTATCTTAAAGATCTTCGAAACGGAACTACTAGATCTTACTCCTGTCGCATTTACCACGTATAGGCTCAAAAGCTTCCAATTTAACAGCAATGCGTGACCCATCCGTACATCCACATAAACAAATCAATATTCAGTATTCGTATAAAATTGCATGAATCTCCTCTCCACCTACACCGCCATAACAATATTTGTGGCACAGCATTACTAGACCTTAATTCTGATGTGTGCGAAGTTTCATCTGAAAAGAACTTTCAACAGATTTTACGACAGATAATCGGGACCATATTGTTGAGGTGATTCCAGGACTTTTCCTTTCTAAATAAAAGAGAAACTAGTGGGGCTAAACAGCACATACTTTCTCGTCCTTTGTAATGGTTATGTAAGACAATTTATGCCATAATTTCTCTCCAAATTAACATATCTCAGTTATAATTCTTTTGTAAAACTCATTACAAATCGTAGAACATTTGGTGCGAAAACTATTTTCAAGAAAATATCAACACAAATTTGACAATTAAAACTACTTTTCATACAGCTAAATCATTTCCCAACAATGAGGCATAATTCACAGAAATTCAGCTGCCGTCTCACGGCGCGAAATGCCTTTGTTGCATTCCAATCTGATATTCCATGAAGGCTATATAGCAATTTTTCATTCGTGGATTATCAAAAAGGTTTTAAAGAATTTCTAAAAGATTAATTTGTAAACGTATAACAAAAGCTCGAGTGTAAGAAACGAACAAAGAAAAATGAAATAATATACAAATTCTCCCATATTACGTTCTCGAAGCGCAGGAAATTCGAAGCGGGCGACTATGTTTGACACTAAATTACACAAAAAATACTCATATTTTCCAAAAATTCAACATGATATTATTTGAATATGTTTTTGGTGAACACACTTCTTTAAGAAAAAATAGATCTTCACAATTGTAGTTGTAAGAAGACGCCGAAAAAATTTTAATTTTCCAAATATCAGATTTTTTAACAATCATAAGACGTGGACCATTCTCTTAAACGTCCTTTACGCTAAGATCAAATTTAATCCAAAAATTTAGTCCCGTTTTTAAGAAAAAAATGTTTTATGAAAATAATAATTGCCTATGTTTGACACAAAATTTCGCCAAAAATACTCATATTTTCGAAAAATTAAACATGGCATTATTTTTAGATGTTTTTCATGAACACATTTCATTAAGAAAAAGTATTTATCTTCGTAATTATAGTCCTAGGAAGACACCGAAAAACATTTTGAATTTTTGCAATTTTCGAAAAATGAGGGTTTTCAACGAACATGAGACCTGCACCATTATCTTAAATGTCCTTCTCACTATCCAACGAAAAAAAAATTAATAAAAAATCGAGTCGTTTTTGATAAAAAGTTCAAATAAAATTTCCCAAATTTCACGCAAAATTACGCGAAAAGTACTCAAGTTTTCGAAGAATTTTACATGACGTTATTTCAAAATCTATCTTTAAGAAATGGATTTAGTTAAGGGGGGGGACCTCTATCTTTATAATTGTAGTTGTATGAAGATGTCGAAAACAATTTTGAATTTTTGCAATTATCGAAAAATTAGAGTTTTCAACGAAAACGGGACCTGCGCCATTCTCTTAAACGTCCTTCACACTATCCAACAACAGGATGTAATAAAAAACGATGGAGCCATTTTTTTAATTTGGAAAATGTCCCAGGGACTTCATTTAAAGTAACCCCCAAAATTAAAACATCGGTTTCAAATTCACTGTGTCGCAATATCAGCCAGATCGATAGGAGAATATAAAGTTTAGAGAAAATAAGCTGAACCGTTTAGCCGCTACCGTTGTTCACATACGAACGGTCAGATGGACAGACGTTTCATATTTGTCCTTCATACCTACGCATTGAAGAAACATTTTTCCGAATGAAATTTGATTCGTGATTCAGAGCGCGTCAACGGTTAGGGTAATAACTTGTCCCGTAAGTGTAATGTATGCTTTTATCGCGGAAGTTGGGGTTGATCCTCCCCCACTGGATGGCAAGATATGAAGCAAACCCGTCAGCTTGCGGTGTTTTTTACCAACCATCTCTCACCAGCAGGGGCAGTGTGGTGTTGTAGTGCATGTAAGAAAGGGTGAGGCTATGAAAGAGGAAGGGAAGATCGCGCGCTGTCCGTGGCACGTTTATTAGGGTACTGCTCTGGCATTCACCTGATATTGATCCGAGAAATCACGGGAAACTACCGATCAGAGCAGCCGGCTGCTAGAATTCTTCTCCAAACAGCTGCTGAATTCGACCTAGCCACATAGCTAGTGTCGAAAATTCTGTCACCCTTGGGACACGAACACTAGGGCCTCCCGGACAGAGGCACTGCAGTGACGTCTACTGATGTCCTGATCCACCTAAGACGGTGTGAAATTTGTTCCCCACTAGACTTTAATTAATGTGAAGTGCATAAAAAGTTATGAATTATTTTCACCTAATTTTGAGTGAAATCGGGAAAACTAAATAAAATTTTCACAAAATAGTCCACAAAATGCTTAAAAATGCTGCTACCTGCCTTATATTGTTTTATGGATTGTTATTCATTATTGTACAGAACCGACACGAATGGTCATGGGCCGCCCAGAGGAAACTGCACTCGTCGCTGCACTCGTGGCTCATTGCAAAGTCGCAAGCCTTTCACCACTGAGATCCGGGTTCGATTCCCGTCGAATCTCATGTGAAATTTGTTCCAACAAAACGAGTTCGGCTGCTTCACAAGGGCTAGTCCAACCCCTGTGAAGTGTCCTAAACCCTACCCCTATCCCTATCCTTATTCCTTCCTAATTCTGGCCGCTGGGTAGTGACGCAGGAGCGCGCGGTTGGAGGCGCGTACGCGGAGATGCTACATGGCGGTCATCTTGACAACCGACTGCGACAAGACGCGACAGACAATATTAACAAGCGCTGTTACTAATAGGAGGATTACTCCGAGAAGCGCAAAGCGCTCAACGCCCCCCAAACGGGCTTGCAGGCGCGTAGCAAATTAGATGCAACAAATTAATAATAATAATAAAAAAAAAAGTTGGGGCAGTGGATCCAGGGGGACCCTCATTTCAAACAAATCCCTCATCCTCCAATTCATAAACGGAATTTATTTCTCCATGCATCAGAAATAACTTATGGAGTTAAATTTGGATTACAGATGAATACTTTTTTCTTTTGAATGAAAAAGAAACGGGGTCACAAATAATCCAAGGCCTGGGGCAAGTAGAATCATGAGGCAAGTAGTATGCTGTAGAGGGAAATAGTAGATATACGTAGTAATATGCCGTGTTAGTTACGAAGAGACTATTGAAAACTACATCAAAGCAGAAATGGCCATTAATGAACTTTTAGGATCAGAATTATTTAAAAGACAAAAACAAATTGTTTCTTTTAAAATTTTGACATAGAAGTGACTCAGATGAACTCGATTTCAAGATTTTGAAAACTTATTTTATTGAATTTCTTGACGAAAAGCAGTTTTCCACCTAAAAAAGTCCTTTTCTTAAGAAATGTTATCTTTCCTAATAAAATAATATTCATTCTTTGACAGTGAGCAGCTTTGAAATGAACTCACAAATGTATTCATTGATAATGCAAAATACATACAGATTTTTTGTAGAAGTATTTTTTGGACAACGGTCTAGAAAAGAAATATCAAGAGACTGCGCATAACGTGAAAGGAATATGATTACATTAAAGAGAGTGAAGACATTCCTAAGAAATCCCTTGGTAAATATCAGGCTTTTGAGTACACTCGCTATGAAAAGTGTCTGCTAAATTAACATACTAGAGATGACAGCTTAAAAAAAACAAGTTATCGATGTGCTTGCTGAACGATAAGCCCGATGAATTTACAGAAAAGTGTAAGGGAAGATTTTTAGAAAACTCAACTTCGTGACTCAAGTATCGCCACTAGTATTTTCATTGAAGTTTTAGACTGAATATCCGGATTTGAATGATAATAAAAAATATGCAGAAATGAATAACTCATATAGTTTCTTGATTCAACATTCACATTTTTATTTTTTTCGCGAGAGGGGCGGCTGCGTTTCAGCATTGTCCCGGGCCCAAAACTGTCTAGCTCCGGCACTGCTGAGTGGACTTAACATCCCAAAGACAAGGGAGGTTGTGTGTAAGTCCTCAGTACCTTTTACAGTAGTTTTCATCGCAAAACAACAGAATACAAAACACAACACCACATGGCAGCTATCTGCAGACTGGAAGCGTGTTCCGTGACTTTTTCCCGCGACACGTCCAGACTACATTTCGTTGCGGAACATTTGCATCATGGCTCCCATTTCGAATGGGAGACCTGCGACATGCATTTTTGTATCGCGATAGTTCCAAATACGGAAAAAATGTCGCATGTCATCCCTGGAACTTGTCACGATACACATGTTCCGGGATTTAGTCGTTTAGATGTGTACTAGGTTTTAGTATTACCATAGTGTTCTTCCATGCCTAGACTCTAATCCATTCACAATCCCTTGTCCTCTCTGGCAACTGTGTGTAATTTTAGGAAGTGAGTCCCTACATTAAGAGCAAAGTTTCAAGGACCTTGAGGAGCCGAAAGGTAACCTCGGCGTAATGTTCGGGGAGCACAAGAAAGCTCTTTACTGGAATTTGTCTACGAAGCGGTACTTATTGAGGAAAGCCCCTCAGGCGCCGATAAATGAGTGGAACAAAACCGAAAAGATAGCCCCTACTCAAAAGAAAGAACTAGTACAAAAAAAAAAAAAAAAAAAGGGGCGAATCTGTGCCATTTTGTAGCACCACTATATAGTTGCACTTCATCTTCAAGTCTTGAAATGTGCATTAGACAACACGTTTCCTATTTTATCATAATGCAAGGGGGAAAGTGTAGGTTATTACGTGAGCGAAGGAGTATCTCTACAAATAAACAAAACTGTTCTTAATCTACCTATATATATATATATATATATATATATATATATATATATATATATATATATATATATATATATATATATATATATATACGGAAAAATGTCGCAGGACATCCCTAGAACTTGTCGCGATACACACATCTATAAATACAGTATCAACATTCTTATTCGTACATATTGCTTTCACAAGGTAATATTTAATTATTTAGGTCAAAGTCAATTCTTTTTCAAAAACAGTCGTTATAAAATGAAAAACCAATCTCATTACAAGCTGAAAAACATAGGTTCAGTATTAGAATCAGTTAATTCTCAATTTTAAAACTAGTGGAGCTACAGAATGGCACAGACTTTCTCGTAGCAATGTTTTCTAATTTCCTTGATGTGGACAGACTTTACGGCTTTGCCCCCATCCTCTTGCCAACTGCCATCTATCGTTGCCCAAAATACATTTTTTGACATTTTCTCAAAAACAAATCGATGGAAATGTGCATATTAATGGCGTGAGACAAAAAAAATTTCATTTGTGTAACTTGAAAAAACAAAAGAATGCACCAAAATGAACTTTACGTCATATAAAACAGTGCACTTTAGCACTATCCGTTGGAAACGTTTGAAGAAAAAATTTGAAGCAATTTTTTGAGAAAATTGCATTTGAGCGTTTCTGAAAATGCGAAATTTTGAGCTCATTTATACAGTAAACGGTTGAGTTTTCAAGAATCTTTATTTGAGATTATTTAAAACACATGTACTCATAAATCTCACAAAGTGAAGAAATTGCCTCTAATGACGTGAGAGAAGTAAAAAAAAAAATTGAAAAGAAACAAAAGAATAGAGCAATATGGCGTTTATGTCATCGTATAGAGTTCGTTTAGCACCAACCCTACCAAAAATTTTAAGCCGGTTTTGAGAAAATCTTTTTTTTTAAATTGCAAATATTGAACGCATTATTGCACGAAAATGACTAAAACTTTCAAAAAAATCTACACGACCTTCTGAAAGAACTATTTATGGAAATTATGGTTTGAAGGAAAAATCTGTCTTCAATTTTGTAGTAGTAGGAAGACGGCGAAAAAATTATTCTTTTGCAATTTTCGAAAATTCAGAGTTAACCTTGAAAATCGGACCTATACCGCCTTTATAAGTGTATTTTACTCTATTCTTAAATTTAAAGTTATATTTTAAAGGTTTTCTAAAATTTCGAAGCTTCAATAAGAGCCGGATTGGCAGGGGTTTCTTCAATTTTGAAAAAAATACTACGTATGGTTTAGGCGCAAGTAGTGTTCACAGACGGACAGACGTTTTGAAAAAAAAAAAAAAAACTTTTTCCTTATCACCCCAAAACGTGTATTTCCGTTTATATTTCGAAATGGATTTTCCGCATCATTACATAACTTTCTCTGTACTACGTATATTACTCCCGTATATATGTATGTATGCAAGAAAGTAGCTGGAGGTGCTACAGAATGGCACAGGCTTTCTCGTAGCAATGTTTTCTAATTTCCTAGATGTGGACTGGCTTTACGGTCCTGCCCCCATCCCCTTGCCACCTGCCATCTATCGTTGCCCAAAATACATTTTTTTTTACATTTTCTCAACTTTTCGGTTTCGAAATAGTAGAAACGGAATATTATTTTAAGAATATTAAAGAAGGCTAAACTCTTGTCTAAATAGCAGATATCATTGAAAAATTTGGGGCTGTTTTTAAGAATGTCCTTAAGCGTTACTGCAAATGCGAAATTTGAGGCTCTTTTTCACAGGAATCCTTTGAGTTTTTGAAAAACTTCATTTGAAGAAATTTTAAGCACTTCCACTCACAAATGAAATAATGTATACAAATCCATTGAAATGTGTATATAAATGGTGTGAGAGATATTTAAACAAAATTACATTTGTGTAATTTTTGAAAACAAAAGATGATACCAAAATGGACTTTACGTTATATTAAACAGAGCCATTGCCACAATCCATTGCAAAAGTTTGAAGAAAACATTTGCAGCCATTTTTGAGAAAATGGCGTTTGAGAGTTTCTGAAAATGCGGAATTTAGTGCTCATTTTAACAAAAAAAAACTGTTGAGTTTTCGAGAAACATTACTTGACATTATTCAAATAACGTGTCGTCATAAATACAATAACGTAAAGAAATTGTCTCGAATTACCGACGTGAGAGAAGTCAAAAAAATTAAATTTTTGTAATTTTTGAAAAAGCACAATAGAGCAACATGGCGTGTTTGTCATCGT
Source organism: Teleogryllus occipitalis (assembly GCA_011170035.1). Taxonomy (NCBI): domain Eukaryota; kingdom Metazoa; phylum Arthropoda; class Insecta; order Orthoptera; family Gryllidae; genus Teleogryllus; species Teleogryllus occipitalis. The sequence continues at coordinate 212,248 of BLKR01001645.1, read as the reverse complement.
ATAGGGTTCGTTTCACACTAAACCTACCAAACATTTAAAGAAAAATTTTGAAACAGTTTTTAAGAAAATCTTGTTTTATTATCTTTTAAAATAGCAAACATTCCTCGCAGTATTGCACGAAAACTACTAAAATTTCCAAGAAAATCTACATGACGTGAATGAAAGAACTGTTTATGGAGAACATATTTTTTTGAAGGAAAAATCTCTAACTTCAATTGTATAGTTCTGTGAAGGCGCCAAAAAATCCAAACTCTTGCAATTATTGAAAATTCTGAGTTAACCCTGAAAATTGGACATACGCCACGTATATAAGTGTATTTTACATTGTTATTAGAAATTTAAAGAAAAAATTTGGAGCCTTTGTGCGAAAAGTTTGAAAGAACGTTTTTCAAAATTTCAAAGCTTCAAATAGAGCCAGACGAACAGGGGTTTCTTCAATGTGGAATAGATCGTACGCGTGGTTTAGGCGCTAGTAGTGTTCACAGACGGACAGACGTTTTGGAGAAAACAAAAACAAAACAAAAAAAAAAAAAACCCTTTTTCGGTACCAGGGGACCCCAAAACGTATATTTCCGCTGAAATCTCGAAATCTATTTTCTGCACCATTACATAACTTTCTCTACACTATGTATATTACTCCGTATATACGTATGTATACAACAAATTAACTAAAGGTGCTACAGAATGGCACATTCTTTCTCGTACGTACCAATTTTTTCTAATTTCTTGGTGTGGTCTGGCTTTAAGGTGTTGCTCCATTCTCTGACCAGCTACCTTCTCTCATCGCACTGAGTAAATTTTTTTTTTTACAATTTCTCAACTTTCTGCTTTCCTAATAGTACAACCAAAATATTAGAATATTAAGGAAGTTACCTGGTCCAAAATAGACATTTTCATTGAAAATTTTGAAGACCTTTTTCACTTTCACTCACTTCTTTGAAGCAATTAAGCATTACTGTAAATGCGAAATTTGAAGCTGTCTCAGGAATCTATTGAGTTTAAGAACATTTTTGTTTGAACTCATTTGAAGCACTTCCACTCTCAAATGCATTAATGCATACAAATCGATGGAAATGTGCACATTAACGGCGTGAAACCACTGCCCATCTGGCTCTGGTTGAAGCTTTGAGATTTTGAAACATTATTTAAAATTTGGGGGTACTTTACATGAAGCCCCCCAGGCATTTTCAAAATTTCCTCAAAAACGGCTCCATTTTTTTCTTTAAATTTCTTGTAAGAATAGAGTACAATACACTTATAAAGGTTTCATAGGTCCGACTTTCACGGTTAACTCTGAATTTTCGAAAATTTCAAAAGTGAATTTTTTCTGCGTCTTCCTATAACTACAAAATTGAAGACATTTTTCCTTCAAATTAAATTTGTTGTTCATAAATAGTTCATTGATTAAGGTCATGTAGATTTTTTGGAAATTTTAGTAGTTTTCGTGCAATATTTGCAATTTTAAAAAATTACAAAGACAAGATTTTTCCCAAAATTGCTCAATTTTTTTTTTTAAATTTTTGGTAGGGTTAGTGCCAAACAAATCCTTTAAGTGGATGTAAACACCATATTGCTCTATTCTTTTGTTTTATCAAAAATTACAAAAATGTAACTTCATTTTCTGTGCACGTCTTCTAGAAGTCAGTGGGAAATACAATTATTCAAATTATCGTTTCCATGTTGTCGCGGCAGGAAGTATTATTCCGAAGGACAACATGGATAAGAGCCAAAATTTATTGCTTATTTATCCTTGAAAATAGATTTTATTACATGGGAGTTTTTTTTTTTTTTTTCTTTTCTGTCTTCAAAATTTAAGTAGTATATGACTTAGTGTAGGGATCACAGAATTTTGAAAATGTGCACACAATTCACTTTTCCACATAGCACGTCATATGCAGTTTTAACTGTTTTTATTTTACGTAAAAAAAATTGACTTCTTTCACGTTGGTAATATTTACATCAAAGGCAATTTGTTCACATTATTGTATTTATGAGTATATGTGATTTAAATAATGTCATATACAATATATAGAAAAGTGAAAAAGAGCTTCAAATGTCACATAACACTACATGATTAACCGCCATTATGTTAAAAATGGCTTCAAATAAAAATTTCTATTTAGGACACGGTTTTTTAACTCTTAAGTATTCTTGAAGCAATACTTGGGTTCTATTATTAGAACACCGAAAAGTTGAGAATAAGTCAAAAAATGTACTTTGGATGACGATAGGTGGCAGATGGCAAGAGTATGTGGCAAGACCTTAAAGCAAGTCCACACCAAGGAAATTGGAAGTGCAAGAAAGTCTGTGTCATTATGTAGCATCTGTAGTTATTTGTCTTGTTTTTTGATATACAGAATTCTTTACATAATGTCTTACAAAAGCTTTCCAAAACCTTAATAGCTTTCACTTACATTTAAATGAAAATTTGTGAAATTCAGAAAGTGCTTCAAATTTTTTCTTTAAACTCTCTGTATAAATAGAACTTCTCTTACTCAGTACCTTGATACAAATTTCACTTTTCTTAAGACTTATTAAAAGTAATCTAATGAATTAATTTTGGAAATAATGAAGTTTTAATTTTTTCAATTCATGTGGGCCATAAATATTTATAAGATGTACAGATGTAAAAATATAACAGCATCAAGTAATTACATTCACTAAATTTTTTAAATTTTGTTTTTCAGGAACTAAGTGGTGTGGGAATGGAGACATTGCCAGCACCTATTTTGACTTAGGCTATTTCACAGAGGTAGACAAATGCTGCAGGGAACATGATATATGCCCTGTCAAAGTTCGAGGATTCAATACACGTTACAATATAAAAAATGTTTCCTTTTATACAAAGTAAGTGCTTCTCAAAAGAAAAATGCACTGCATGAGTGAATGGAGTGAGCTACTATTGTTTAAGAGTATTTTATATCATAAATGTAATGAATACATTTTCTGCAGGTCCCATTGTGACTGTGACTCAACATTTTTCCAATGTCTGAAAGCTACACAACATCCTGCAGCAACTTTAATGGGAAGATTTTATTTCAATATACTTAGAACTCAGTGTATAGAAGACATTCAATTAAGCACAAGCAAAAAACAAAATACACAGGAGAGGATATTTCGTCCTCCAAAACATATTTACTAGAAAGATGAGAAGAATGATGAGCACCCTTGTATATATATTTATTTATTTTAAATAATGACATGATTAATTTACTTTATGTACAATATCTGTATATTTTCTCAGAAAATAAACACACAATTTTTAAACTTTTGATAAAGCTTCTTTTAATCTGTCTCCAACTGACATAATAAAATCACCAGCTTCAGGGCAACATTTCACAAGGTTTCCCAGGAACCACAGGGTCTCCTTCTGCAAATGCTCATGCGGAGAGGCAAGAAGACCATTTATTGCTGTCAAAAAATCAACTGATTGGATATCTAACAACAACATTATTTCACTAACTGCTTGCTTTGACTCTTCACCACATAAATTTGCCAAAATTCTCACAAGTGCAGTAACATCAGATGGTTTAGGAGCTTTGTTTGTATTCACCAAGTTTACCAATAGGTCGAATGTACAAGATGTTACCATATTCAAAAGAAACACTTCATTCGCAGCTTGTGAACACGACAACAAGTATATCAACCAGTAGACAGATGATTCTCTTCCAAGCTCAGAATACACATGGTCAGCGATCATCCTGAACTCATTTGATCTGCAAAAGGACACCTTTTGTAAAATCTTGAATTCACAAAGGAAGAAAGTTCTCGTAACCACTTTCCAGGCATTTATTAAAATCCATTTCCTACATTTTCCTCTACATCCTAAAAAGATGTACTGCAGATTCAAAAAATTATCCAGAGTCAAGCTTGAGAAGTCCTCTCTCTTCTCTAGAGAACATTGATTATGAACCAAAACCTGGAGAATGCTTTGTGCTCTCTGACTTCAAACTTTTGTCTATATCAACAAGCTAATGTACAAAAACCATTAATATACTTTAGAAACTATCTAACTTAAATCTAAATATTGTCTAAATAACTTACATTTTAAACATGTATTCTTTCTGAATACATGTTTAAGACATTTTTTCAAGTTGTTTGTTAATCCTATCACACAAAGCAGTTAAAATGAAGCAATAAAAGTCATTTATTATAACATTATTTTTTCTGCACTTCACTTTGTCATATGGATCAAATGAATGGGTGAAAACCAGAATTGTATGTGACATTTTTTAAATTCAGAGAAAAACGAGTTTATTTTAGGCTATATTTCATGGTGGAATGAACAATTAAAATATTATTTATTCGCAAAACTTTCAAAATTCTGTATTTTCTGCCTACTGATTAACAACTAATTCTGGCATCCCACGACAAGCCTACAGAATATTAGTTTTTTTTTAAAGTTATTTATTCTTCTTCATATTATTACATAACACAAAAGTATACAAAGTATTTCGGTAAAGGATAGGGTTTGTCCATAAATTACATAACGCTAAAGAGTGAGAGAGGGGGTTTGAGGCAGTGTTAAACAGTGTTACATAGGGGTAGGGGGTATTTGTTTAGTGTTATGTAACATTTATATTAATTTTTAAGTGAATTTATAAAGTGAATTTGTTGACATATGCAATGCTTCTTTTGGTTAAAGTTCAGAATATGGTACACCCTTAGGAGAAGTGTGGCGGTGGGGGGAGGAGGAGAGGAATGGGAAGGGGAGGGGGCAGAGGGTGGGAGTCTCCTTGAGCCCGCCCTCAAATTATGCTAAGCACTCTGATAGAAATAAAAAAAAACTTACCTATAGGCAATTTTCATGGCTTGCCCTTCATACACTTTGTCTCCACCACATTTTAATGCCCAAATTACTTTAAAAGGCAAGTTTTCTCCCTTCGATCACCCAGATCTAAGTCATGGTGAGGATCGTGCCTTCAGCACTTGCGTTTACTATTAACTTCCTTGAGTGTATCCACCGCATAATTACCAATTCACTTTTATAAGAAAGCACTTCAGTTAGCACTTTATAAGAAAACCTTGAATTCAAACTTCTCGAATTTGAACAATGAAAGCTTTGTAGATCACAGACACACCATGATCGCAAGCAGCAATGTTTTCTAATGGAGCTCCGACTAGACCCTAGGGTGAAATTGCCTCCCCTAACTTATGACGTCACATTGATGACCAATTATTATAATCACCTAACCACCGCTCGTCCCCTGCACCGTGGATTTCCCCCTTGCCGGAGCAGCACAAACGGCAAATTTAAACGACTTCCTTAGGTTGCATCATGTTCCAGGCTTCAACCCTTCTTTTCTTTGAGTTTTATATACTAAAACATTAAAATATTAACTAATTAATTTCTTTCAAAAATAGAAATAAGTTAAAGTTATTAGAAGTTGTTACAATAAACGGAAATATTTTTATCAATTTTCTTACTGAATATATAGGTTTAAGAAGAAAATATTCGAAACTGATCTGCAGTATATTTTAGAATCCAATTAAAGTGGAACAGTAAACCCTCGTCCATGCGCTATCGACAATGATATGTGACCGGCTTGTCATCAGAAATTTTCTCACCTATGCATCCTTCCTTTGCACAAAATTTGCCCCCAATCTTACTGTTAGGTGCAGTCAACATTAGCAAATAATACAGACTTTAATTATCATACATTTTAATATTCAACACAAATAAAATGAATACACTTTTTTTTACTGGGCTATAATTTATTTTCACTTCTTGCTTTTACAAGGGTGTGGGAGTGTTGTTTTAAACATTACATAATTATTTAGGGGGGTGTTGAAGTTTATGTTATAAGTAAGTTACAGAGGGAGGGGTTATTCAAAATTCTGCAAATTAGCATTACGTAATTTATGGACGGCTCCTTACAAGGTTGAAATCTAATTACACGGCACATTCAAACCACTTGAAACATTGCAGAAGCCTACTTTTCACTAAATAATAAAAGTAGTGTGACTTGATTTGATTTCGATTTACAGGACACATTAAAATTTCGGTTGAAGTCTAGAACAAGGTACAACCTTAGGAAGTCCATTAAACCGGCACTTCATGCCCCTTTGGGGAGGGGGAAATCCACAGTGGAGGGGACGATGGGTGGTTAGGCAATTATAATAATTGGTCACCAACGTTATGTCATTAGTTAGGGGACGCAATTTCACCCTACAGTCTTGTTGGAGCTCCATTAGAAAATAGCGCTGTCTGCAATCGTGGTGTGTGCCTCTGTGATAAACAAAGCATTCATCTTTCAAATTCGAGGATTAAGTGTTTACGGAAGTGCTTTCTTATAATAGTGAATAGGTAATTATGCAGTGGATAGACTCAAGGTTGTTTATAGTGATTGCGAGGGCCAAAGGCTCGAGCCTCACTGTGACTTGGATTTGGGTGAGCAAAGTGAGAAAACTTGCCTTTTAAAGTAATTTTGGCATTAAAATGCAGCGCAGACAAAGTGTATGAAGGGCGAGCCATGAAAATTGCCTATAGGTAAGTTTTCTTCATTTCTATCAGAGTGCTTAGCATAATTTGAGGGAGGACATAAGGAGACTCCCCTCCTCTGCCCCCTCCCCCCACCACTGCGCTTCTCTAATGGTGTACCGTGTTCCCAACTTTAACCACAATTTCTGATGATGAGAAACTCTACAGCCCCCTGCTCATCTAGTGAATTCCTTCAACTGAGCTGAATATATTGGCTCCTATTCTACTAAACAACATTGAATAAAAATGAAAATATTTCTGCAATTTCTTAAAAACGGATTCTAACAAAGAAATTCAACTACATGAAGATATTTGATGCTGACGTGATTGATATTTGATAATTAAATTCAATATTGATGAACAATTTAAATTTACACAAACGATAATATCTTCACAAACTTGTAAAACCAAACACACAATTAGGAAAACCAGAATTCACAGAGAAAACAATTTCAAAATTGGTTGAAGATAAAAAAACTAAAGTTACTTACGAAAGATTATCAAATCCCATTTTCACATACAAAGTGGTGGCATAAATAGCTGACTGTTTCACATCAGAGTTGGGTGATGCAATAAAATGAAGGTACTTGTTCAATACTCCATGAGATTTAAGAATAGTCCATGATTTCATACCACTTCCTGCCATATTACCCAATGTCCACAGACATACATCCTTTAAAAAAATAAATAAAGATGAAAAGTTGCTTCAAAGTCTTATGTTTTGTCTCAATTTTTCCTTCTTTGATCACTCACCAAATATGTGCTATTGAGCTCATTCAATGTTGATGCAATATATGAAGCAGATGATTTTGTGAGTTGATGACATAATTTCTCATTAGCTAAAGATAAGTTACAGCAACAATTCAAAGCAGCAAATTGAAACTCTGAATTATGACCTAAACAAAAAGAGTTGAATTACGAGGGTATAAAGCTAGAATACTAATACACAAATTACGAAGCCAAAAACTGCACCTGAAAGTTCTCTCACAAGTCCATGAAGAGCTCCTGGAACATTCAAGAAAGCAGCTATGTTTTCTTGAGATACAATGAATGACTGTTTCAATTTCTTCAATTCCATAAGTGAAACATGGTTTTTCTGCTTTAATTTGGAAGCTATTTCTGCCACCTCTTTCAGGTCATAATATGATATGCTTTCAGACACCTGTCCCAGAGCACTGCGATTTCTATTCAACAAGTCACTTCTATTACTTTTTCTTTCTCTTCTACTTTCCTCCCTCAAACTTATGCGAATAACTTCTATGGGGTTCCCCTCAGCATTTTCCATAGTCTTTGGTGACTGCAAAGTTGACAAGTATAATAACAAAATAAATGCTAAATTAAATGAAATTACATTAATAGCAGTGGTATAAAAAATGAAAATACACAGTGAAATAAAAATTCGGAATGTTCAAATTATTAATGTTAAAGTATAGGATAATTGATCATTGTCAACAGACTATAAAATTAAAAAATAATAAAAGAAAACGAAAGAAGCATCTGTTTAGCTTCATTCAAATCTATTTTTATAGGAGAAATTGTGAAGTGGCAAAGTTGTTCGCCGGTGCCATAACAATATATTCATAGAAAAAATGTGGGAGTGCAATTTCTCTCTCAATTCCTGGAAGTTTAATAACATCAACCAATTTCATAAGAAACATAGAAAGAATGCGTTTTTATGACTTGAATTATACACGCCTACAGTGTTACTGCCCACACTTTAACGTACTTTAATACACTCTAATTTAACACCTTCAAATTCACTTGTTATGAGCACTTTCGTCTCCACCCGCGCGTTGAGCACCCCACCAAATTGTACGCATACACACTGCCATCTGACGGTCACTTGTCATCGCTTTGCATAGTATCTCACAGTTCTACCAATCCTCAATAGAAAAATAATGAAGCAGAGAGTAACTAGAGACCATAGACCAGAGAGTATATATATATAGATTAATTCCTGCATGGTAAAAACTCTTTCATGGTATATACATAGATTAACACATACATTATTCATCCATGGTATAAACCTTCAATGCCACTATACCTGCCACAGACCACAGACTGTCAATACTCTGTGGTGGAGACACTCCAGTGGAGACCATAGACATTTACTACTCAACCCAAGACTCAACCATAGGCTCGACCATGGGCAAATAATACATAATACAAATATGGGGTGCTCTATGGTGGAGACCACCATAGGAAAAGTTGACCATACTTCGTGAAGATATTTAAGAGGGAGAAATACGACTGTGTCGAAATCACGAAATACGTAGGATTCTATTTATGAATCATAACCATCCCCTAGGTTTTGCCGGGAATACAAAGGACACACACGCACATACTATATATTAGTGCTAATGAACGTATTAGGGATGGGACTACCATATTAGGGATGGGAGTATGAGAATTTAAATATAGCCTAATAATAGCTCCATTTGTATTTAAATATATCATGGTTAACCCTACTTTGGCGCAAAAAAGGCGTAAATCAGTAGAAAATCAGTTTTCAAAATTATTTTAGGTTTGCGTTTTTATGTGGTGAGGAAGAAGGCAAAAATATTTGCGTTACCAAGTCGCCTTCCCCTGAACAATGTAGAGGGTAATAGAATGGGATTGACGGATTCGTCTCGAAATTTATTTTCGTCTTGAATAACAGAAAGGGTAATTTAAATTTGTTATCTGATTTAACTACATCGTTCTTATTTGCTCCTGAATTAAACTGTGTTCTGAAATATTTAAAAGAAATAACAATAATTATCAGAAATGTAGATCGAGCCGAACATCGGGAAGTAAACCTGAAGACGCCATGCACAGAGCACTCATACATGTATTATTTGTCTATGACGCCATGTAATGTAAACGCTATTGATCTTCGATAAAAAAAATTCTATATTCTTTTTGATTTTTAAACAAAATGCTTATTTATGTAATCTTCGTTTTCTTTTCAATTCCCAAATTAAACACTTTGCTTAAAATCTCGAGAAAAAGTAGTGATAACATTTCTTTTTTTTAAATAATAGTTACTGATTCGAAAAACTGAAACAATCAAGCTAAATTAAAATAAATGTGTTATTTCTATTTTATTAATCTTTTTAATACTAAAAGATTAAATACCAATACTAAGATAAAATACTTGACATTGAGTAGTGTGTCTGAAACTCTTAAGTAAATATTATTGTTAGTTGTTATGACAACCAAACAAGTGAGGCTGTGATCCTACTTGAGTACATCTACATTAAGGTTAACTATTGTAGAAGAAATCCAGATATCCAGAAATATTTACATTATGAACCAAGACAGCTTTATTACCTTTGACTTGCAAAAACATTTTCTGGAATTTTGACTTATGTCATAATTAGTTATTTAAAGACAAAATTGTAAGAGTGGGAGTTCCTTCATTATAAAATTGTATAACTATTTTTTATCTTTGAAATGGCTAAGAAAGGAAAGGGAAAGAAAGGCAAGAAGGGAAAGAAAGAACCAACAGAAGGGATTACAGAAGTTGAGAGGGAACTTTTTACAATACAAATAGCAGATTTAACAGCAAAGGTTGAGAGGTATGTTTTTGATGTCAGATATTAAAACATGAAATTTAAAGCACTGAAAGATTAAACATGTATGTTTACATAGTTCTTAATAATAACCTTTAAAATGTGCTTCAAATTCTGCTATTTTTTGACAGTGAAACCAAAAGTGAAATTGATCAATATTATGTAGTGATTAATACCCCATTTCTCTTTGTATAATGTACTTCTCAAAATATAAAAAGTGTAAGTACCATTAAAGAGATTATTGAAAATTACAAAATGTTTCTTTACAGCAATAAAATAATGATTATTCCTAGTTGTTTTTTATTTAAAATTAAATTTCAAATTAAGTTTTAAAATTTAATTTCCTCTTTTATTTTCATTATCAGTTTACTTATGTACTAACAATTTTTTAATTTAATTTTGTACATCTACCAAAAGAATTCTTAGAAGCTTGACAAACAACAACTTTCAGTATTGTACTTCTTTTGATGGACCTTTTAAAATAGTATTCCTTTTGATATATCTTTTGAAACAAACTAATTTGAATTTTTAATGTCTGTCTGTATTCAGATTGAAAGCAAGGTGTCTTGAACTCGAAGCTAGCAATGTTGAATTTGAGGAAAACATTAAACACCTTGATGAAGATAGAGGTGATGTTATCACCTACCTCCGAACTCAAGCAGATCAAAAGCAAGATGAAATAGAAGAATTAGAAGAACGTGTGGAAGGTCTCATAAGGGTATGTGAGCTGAATCACTGGCTGAAAGGGTAATTTAAATTCAATAATCTGATTTAACTTCACCATTTATATTTGCTCTGGAAAGTATTTATTTAGTTTTTTAAGAAATGCATCTTGCTTTCTTAAAAGCTATTGTTTTTAATACAATTAATTTAAGACTGCTGATATTATGATGCTTTACCATCCCTTTGCTTCTTCTTTTATTTTATGGCAGTGCTGAAATACCAATGCAAAGTTTATTCTTCTTTGATTTTCTCACTTACATCTGTATATATGGAGTAATATATGTTGCATAGAGAAAGTTATGTAATGATGTGGCATAAAATGGCTTTTCTCCTTTTTTCCCAAGAAATTGCCCCTCCGAATAATTTTTACTACAGTTTAATTCTGAACAACTTGACTGATTCCTGCCCCCCAACACTCTCTCTCACACACACACACACACACAAATGCGCACACATACAAATGCACACACACACACATGCACAAACACACACACGCATGCACAAACACACATGCACATACAAACACACGCACAAACACACACACACACACACACACACTCATGCACACATGCACGCACGCACGCACACACGCACATACACACACACACACACACACTCATGCACACATGCACGCACGCACGCACACACGCACATACACACACACACACACACACTTCATTTAACTTTAATAATTTCAATTTTTCTTTTCCTCTCTTGAAAATTTCCTAGTATGATTTCTTTTCAAACTATCCATATCCCTATTTCAGGTATCTTCAGATGCTACTTAAGAATTTTCTCAGAATCTAACATTTGCTCTGATATTGTAAGGTGCTCCTGATAATTGTTCTTACAGATATTTCCTTTGTTTCTAAACTTACATTCTTTAATTTTATAAATTTCTTATAGTTTGGAAGTTTTGAATGTTTTCCTTCTGATTTGTCTCTCCTTCTTTTTATTATTATCATTATCATTATCATCACCACCATCATCATCACTATCATTATCATATCATTATCATTATTATTATTATTATTATTATTATTATTATTATTATTATTATTATTATTATTATTATTTTCTTTCAAAAGTATTAATACTTATTAAGAAACATTATTTTCTGACTTTTTTCAATGATTGTCACTAACTCTGTTACAGTTTCTTTCAGAATTCATTTCTGTTACAATCTCTTTTGGCTCTAGCTTCCTTTATGAATATGTTGAAGAGAGGTGAAGCAGACAAATGTATTTTATTTGTATCTTTGTCTTTTCTTCTTTCTCTACCCTATTAAAATTTATGCATCTCTTTCTGATGTTTGTTTCATAAATAACAGAAGTATTTTATATCTCCCCATTCTAAATTCATTTTCCCTGTAAGTTTTAGCTGAAAATTTTTCAAAGTAATTCTTTGATTGCCCATGTTACAGTAACATTGTTCTTTGAGATAATGCGCTTTTAAAAATTTGCTATGAAGTGCTCACTTAATGTCTTCAATGCTACAATGCAATTGGTATTTTATTGTTCTTTAGGCAAGAGAAAATGATGTAACTATGTACAAGGAAATAATCAGACAAAGTGAACATGATTTTAAGATCATGCATGAACAACTTACTTCAGAAATTAAACTTCTCAGTAAGTATCAATTCAATAAGTGAAATTACTTAATAATTTGTGTGTTTCTTATATAAAAAAGAAACTTTTGAACTATTTTTATGAGTTAATTTCAAACTTTTCATAGAGTTTCATAATTTACAAAAAAGGATTTTCAAAAATTATGATCAAGCAACTGGTTCTAGTTCTTAGTAAAACTCTCTTCAATTTCATATTTTTCTAAACACCACATAGAAATAAAGCTAATGTATGGGAAAAGTTTGAAAGCATGAAAAAAAGAGTGAAGAGTTTATTAAGAAGGGTGTATTTTCTTAAGAAAAATCATTATATACAAAGATAACAATGAAATTAAAGTCATTCATCACTCTGAAGTAAAATACCCATCAGGGCACAGACACATACGTTCATCTCCAAATCTAGATGTACATTAAAAGTTTCAATTCCACCATAAATTTGGTTCATAACACAGAATTCAAGAGGGTGCTTCATTTGTATTTATTGTAATGAAAGTTGATAAATGTAAGTCATAAAATACAAATCCTTTCTGCAGCTCATGAAATGGAAATATATTTGAACAATGTGGAAAATCAAAGATAAGTAGTGCCTGAGAAGGTAGGGCAAGGGAAGTCTATGGGAAACTGCACTAACGACTACAAATATTTTTCTATTTCACTAGTCATAAAATGTAATAGCCTAGGTAAATAAAGAAAATATGAAAAAATAATTAATCAATCATCATTTCTCAATAAGTAAATTATTCTAATTTACTGGAAGAAATTATAAAAGGGAAAACACACACACGCACACGCGCGCACACACACACGCACCCCCCCCCCCCCAAGGCAAAGGCACTACAGGCTTTAAGCTATTATCCTTTATCATGCCCTACACAAAGGAATCATTTTTCTGTCATGAGTACATGGAAAAGGATTACCGGTATTTGAATAACTAGGCCCCTGTGAGCTCAAGAAAACAAGCGCAGAGGGTGAAACGGCATTTAATCTTTCCTTCATTTATGCATTCCTCTATGGTTTTAATATTATAATCCATTACTAACAATATTTTACATTTCAGCTGGAAAGCTTAACTCACTAGAAGATTTCCGTTTACAACGAGATGATTTGGTGAAGAAGTTCAAACTTCAAGAAGAACAAATGGGCGTACAGGATGAAAAACATAAACAAATTATCTATGAAGTAGAGAAAAAGTTCATTATTGCAAAAGATAAGTAAGTATAAATGTGGAGAAATATTATTACATTGCTGTGTTTAAATATTATACTACTTTACAAGTCTAGGATTTCTTTGCAATTGGAAACATAATCAAGTTTTTAAAAGCATTCAATTAGTAGTATGAACAATTTTTTTTAAAATTACATTATTTTCTTGGAATTTCTCTCTATGTTTTTGCAATGTTTACAGAGTATGTGCATAACATTTACTTTCATGTTTTTTATCATCATCAGCTTCATTGTCATCAGCCTGCCTACTCTATCCAATTCCATCCAAGTTGTCTCGCAAAGACCATCTCTTCATTTATCTTTCCCATTTCTCTTTTGTTGTGTTGAGTGTATAACAATAGTTCTGTTTATTTACATTATTTGTAAATGATCAATACAATTCTTTCTCTAAGCTTTCAGCTTGTCTTATATACTGCTAATCCCCAATCTTTTTTTTATTTTGTTTTTGATTTTATTATTAACCTACAGCCCTTGACAAATCTCAGGAATCTCATTTCTTTTGCAATCATTTTTCTGTCACTCATGGATATTGTTACCCATGTTTCACCCAAATAGGATACTAGATGGTCCTTAGTTTTGTAGTTGACAGGATGTGAATTGGCAATTTTCTCCAGAGGGGACATTCGATATTTCCGGAGGGGATGAATAGAAGAATTAATAAGTGAAACATTCATTTATGCAAGAGTGTGAATGAATCCTAAGAATGCACTTGAGAATGTTATAATGCCCAATTTTCTTCTTTGGGATTCCTAGATTTGAAAATTTCAGAGTATGAAAATCATAAAGGAGGCACCTAATATGAATTATTTATACCCCTGGTAAGGAGATAATAATATTCCAGCAGGGGACATCAAACTCTCTAGTAGGTGACGATCCCAGCACCTCCCCCCCCAGTCAATTCGCATCTTGCCAGTTTAAGCTTAGGTTCATTCCATGTGTTCTTTTAATTGTGCTTTAATATGTTGAATAATTGAAATTTAGAAAATTTTTGCTATCATTTTTATTTAAGTTTATCTGGTCATTTTATTGTAATAGAATATAAACTATAGTGATAGAATATAATACAAATGACTATAATGATAGAATACAGACTCTCAATAATATTTTCATAATAAATAACAAATCTACCCAAAATTTTGTAATTTAAAAGGCTGAAGAAGGAAATGGAAGGCAAACTTCTCCAGTTATCAAGCAATTTCTCTGATGCAACAGAAATACGTATTGCAGCTACCACTCATCATGCCATAAGGGAAAACATTGCCATCAATAATGAGGTATTCATTCTTATTGCAATAAATATTAGACAATGAACCTAATAATCATGCATATAAAACAGTTTGTATTGAATGGCTGTTATTATTTGTAGTTAGACCGAATAATTGCTACCCATAATAAATTAATGGCTGAAAATGAAAAAATTAAAAATTATGACAAAGAGTTGAGGCAAAAATTTGAGCTAGTTGAAGAAGAAAAGCGCATACTTCTAAGAAAGAATTCAGTTCTGCTGAAGGTATGTATTTCACATAAATTTTAAGAAAATAAATTACACATTTACTTTTAATATATGCCTATTTCATGTTTATGTTCCATTGTGACATTAGTGATAAAATAATAATAATAAGTTACTTTGTGAATTAAAACTGCCTTCTGTGATTTTATTACATTTTTTAAATACTTAATAAACAAGAAAGTTTGTGGGTTCATAAATTTGCTTGTTCTTTGCAGTTACTGAATCGTCTTGCTAGAGAACATCAAGACATGGAAGTATTTCTAACTGAATTAGAACGTGAGGCTCAAGTTTCTGAATTATGTCAGTTGAAACTGGAAGAAGCAGAGCGGGCTCTACAACAAGCTCAATTTGAAACTCGGGTAGAGACTCAGAAATTGCACGGTGCACTCTATGAGCAACAAGAGCTTAAAATGTTAGCAGATGAAGCCAAGTTGCGAGGAGATAAGCTTAATGCAGTGGTAGAACAATGTGTCAATGCAATTCAGGAAGTAATAACGGTGAGTACTTCAGAATAATATGAACCCCATTGTTTTCTTGTTGAATAAGAAACAAAACTCATTTTTGTGATGAATGCATTAACAGTGTCACATACAAAGCAATTGTAGGTTTTGTCATTACTTCTGCTTTTTTTTTTACCATTTCCCTTCCTGTAATAAGCAAGATCTACAACAGGGTTTCCAATTATTTTTTGGGTCACTAAACCTCTTTTGCTAAAATTATTTACACAATTGAATCCTAACAAAAATGTTAGGGTTCTTACCTACTTAAAATAAACTTGATATTGCTTGATTTTAAGTAGGTACACATGCAACCCATGTTACAGTGCAACTCAATTTACCATTGTGCATGACTTGGAAACAATGCATCGTAAGGTTTAGAATATTTAGGTTTATTCACTTCTAATTGAGAACCATAAATGTGATACATCAAGTTGGCCTTATAATTTGCAACATTTAATATTGAAAACCTGCACTAGCAAAAATTAAAATTGGTCATCCCCCCAGGCAATTTACTAATTCTAACTATTAATCCCTAAAAAAGTTGAAATCTTCCTCATGGGGTTAACCTCTTCAGGAATGACTGATCTAAAATATTCCTGTTTGAAAAAAACACTGATATTATTTACATATACATACACTGATACAAGTTCCTATTCAATGTATATTTACTTATCAAAACTTGGTCAATGGAAATTTCTCAGTTTAAGAAACTGAACAGATTATTAATTGATTTACAAAAGGCATTATTAACCTTTTTGATATGTTTAACTAATTATCTTTCAGTATACATTCAAATACTTCCCAATTTTGTAGGTCACTGAAGGCCAAGATGAAACTAGTATGCTTCAGGCTCGAGAGACCTTGTTATCTCGTCTTCTTACTTTGATGGATTCATCAACACTTCAGTACATTACAGTACCCCCTCCGTAAGTATAACACCAAGTTCAGTTAATACTCTCTATAATGTTTAGGAAAAATTATGGTTTTATAACATTTATGGGAAAAAACGTTGAGGCAGGACCCCGTAAGTATGAGACTGCCAAATTTGCCCCCAGACAAGATTAAAGTCAGAAGAAATAGAAGTTCACAGATTATGGTATAGGGAAAAAGCAGCTGCACATGTAGTCTACAAAAACAATACATAGCAAAGCTGACACAAATCAAAGAAATTAGAAAACTAACAAGTAAGAGAAAGTCTGTGCCTTTTGTAGCACTACTAGTTTTGATTGCTGAGCTGAGTAAAAAAAAAAATAAAAAAAACATTTTTACTATTTCCCCGTTTTTAAATCTCATTGGCTTTAAATACTCTTTGAAAATGGCTTTGAAACAAATTGTTGTTAATGTAACTATGAGCACCGTAAGAGACAAGACAAAAAATTACATTTTTGTAAGGTTTGGAAAAACAAAAGAATAGAGCAATATGGCGTCTATGTCATCTTACAGAGTGCATTCAGCATTATCGCTTCCAAAAGTTTAAAGAAAAAATTTGAAGCTGTTTTGAGAAAATCTTGTTTTTGTATTTTTAAAAATTGCAAATATTGCATGCCATGTTGCAAGAAAACTTCTAAAATTTTCAAAAAAAGAGCATGACCTTAATGAAAGAACTAACTCTGGACAACAACGTTCATTTGAAGGAAAAATCTCTATCTTAAATTTTATAGTTCTAGGAAGACGCCGAAGAAAATTCATACTTTCGCAATTTTCGAAAGTACAGACAACCGTGAAAATAGGACGTATGACACTTTTATAAGTGTATTTTACTCTCTTCTTACAAGAAATTTAAAGAAAAAAATTTAAAATGCCTGGGGGCTTCATGTAAAGTACTGAAACTGAATATTTAAGAACCCTTAGGAAATTTGTAATGGAAAGAGTTCATTTAATCATAATATAATTATGTTAATTCGAGCGTTATGACTCGTCATTTTACGCATGAAACTTAAATTTTTACTAAATAACGTTTAAATGCAAGATAATTTAAAGATGAATTATTAATACAGGATATTCACAATAATGCTTAACATTATCCCGCGTGTTTTATAATATGGAGCTGAATGTCACCAATTTATTAATGTATCTTATTAGCTCAGCTTACTAAAATTATTGTTCGCTTAGTTATTATTATATAAGTTACAATTAGTTCTCAAAATACAGAAAAAAGTAAATCGTTTATCATATAAATTTGAAGATCCTCGAAATGAAATGTTTTTAGAAAAATTGTCCTGACATTGGGGGGGCAGTTGCCCCCTCTGAATCCCACCTCTGGAACTACAGATTTGATATTTTAGTATTTTTAACAAACACCCTGAATCCTTGGTCCTACTCCTACCATAACTAGCAGAAGGACAGTTCAACAAAATGTGTGCATAGTGAAGCAACATATATGTCCAGAAGCAAAACAAGGGGGGAGGGGGGTCATCTCAACATTTGCTCAATGGATCAGGAAAACTGGAAGAAAACCTGATCAAAATGAGGGACATTGACCTAGAAGAGAAAGTATATTACTTGTTACAGGAATATCTTTTAAAATTAAAAATATAAATGTAAACATATGCATCATATATCATTGTTAAAATAAATATTATTTTTCTTTTTGATGGTCAGTAATGTCTCAAATTGTACAGAATAAATATTGCAGGAAAAAAGATTTTACTTTGAACTTAAATTTGTGTATAAATTTTTAATTGTTTAATGTCATCTGAGAATGTGTTGTAAAGTAAAGCACATGTATTAGAAGTGGATTTCTTGTAATGAACTGTTGATATTGACACCTGATGAATGTGATTTCTGCTACGTGTGTTGTAATTACGAATATCAGTATTGGATAAAAATCTGGTCTCCATGATTAAGTAAGTTGGTTTTGACTTGCTAATGTAAATAAATACACAACGCAACAGTAAGATTTCAAGCGCAATGAAAATAGGCTTGCAGGATTGACATTTGTTTATTATTTATTCAATTTTTTTCTGCAATCTAAAAGACTGGGTACTGTAAGATGAGCTTGCCCAGAAAATTATGCCTTATTTCAGTTGGGAATGTTCATTTGTAAAATACACACAAGCTGCATGAAGACAGACTGACTGACAATTTGAAACAATTCTGAATGCATAATGTAATGAACTTAATTTAGTGTTTAATTCTGTTACATGGATATCCCATTTGAGGTTTGACTGAATTGTGTGACACAGAAACTTTTTTATCTTAACCTCAGCCAATTGCATTTTCTTAATTTTCAATGGTGCATACAATTGCTGGTTTGAAATTCAAAACTGCATAGAAACTATTTCTCCTTAGTTAACTATTAATTTCTTGTTATATTAATTATGGCATTTTCAATTTAATTTATGTTTCAGAAAGGAGAAGAAGTCGATGTATGAGACTGGAGACCTTGGACTGGTACCAAAAACATCTTTTACCTCTATTTCTAGATCAGGAAGTGGTTCAGTAAGATCAGTAAAGCAAAAGTCATCCTCTATTTCATTTAAATCAAGAAGCAGTGACTCAAAATCATCCAAAGCATCACAAAAGGAATCAGACGAATCCCAAAAATCGGGTTCTTCACAAGGAGAATACATTCCAAACAGGACATCCATGAGAATAAGAGAGTCATCGAGACCTTCAGATGAATTACAAATGACGGGTGGACGTAAGTCAACACGCAAGAGTGGCCTGGATGATGTCATTAAGGAAGAAGGAGAAGCTAAGGTTGAATTTGTGGAGCCAAAGCAGACTGAAGATGAAGAAGTTTAAAAATGGGATGAAATATAAGAAAATGAAGAGCTCAATTCCACAAAAATAGCTTTCAGAATAATTACATACATAAAATCCCTCTGCAGGTCATTAATAATTTCTGATATTGTAATTGAGAATACAGCTCACATTTTTGGCATTAGCACTGTTATCATTTTTGATTGTACATAAAACTAAGATTGCACAAGATCATAGATGGAAATGAAATAATGTAGAAGATAATTGACAAATAATACACTGTAGAAATGGTCGTGGATTAAAAGTCATTAGGTTGCAAAGAAACTGTAAATAGAACATATTCTTCAGACAAATTATCGTGATCCTCAAGTACATTAAGCTTCACTATACCTTTTGGTATTTTAAATGATAGACCGGTTTGCAGATGTCATGGATATAACATAACAGAGTTGTATTATTCTTTTCTAACTATTATACGTGGCTTGCTTAAGATGTTCACCTCAATCAAGATCAGGAAACTATTGCAGATGCGGTATGCGAGGGACACATAAAATATATTATGTTATCCAAATTTTTTAAATGAGAAATATAAACATTTTGATTTTTAATTGGAACCCTATGTGGGTCTTCAGCCCTTGATCACAAGCATGAAGAGACAAGTTCATTTATATGCATATTCCCCCATGTTTTAGAATGATAGAATTTTTACGATGTAGGTGAACTCTTTTAATTTTCCATCACTGCCACAAGGCCATTCTGTTTTGTAGTTTGGCCCTACAAAGTGAAAAAGATTGCAATGCCAAATAAAGCAGGGCAAGGCCACAAAAACTTGTGACAAGCACTCTGAGATTATTGTTGTTGCGGTCATCACTATGCTGTGAGTAACAATTTTTTACTGTGAAATATAATCAGATTTGAGAGAAATATCAAATTTCAACCCTTAACAAAGGATGGAAATAGTGCAGAGAGTGATGTTCTCTGATATAATAGATATATGTGCTGCAACAAGTGAAACTTATAGAGAATATTAAAGCTGATGCAAAAACTAAATTTCTCTAAAATATTGTTATGTAACATAGGGTAGCATGCATGTATACAAACTTATCTCTTAACACTTGTTCTCATAAGCTAAAGAAATTTAGGAGGTTTCATTTAAAAAATTGAAGTTGTGTTGTTAGGTCTTACATAAAAAAGCTATTTGATAATGTTTTACATCTAATGTACATTTGTTTGAGTGAAAATGGATTCTCAATATCTGCAAAGGTTCAGAAAATATTTCAGGGGAACATAATAAGTGAGCTATCCTGTGTATGTAGTACCACAGGTTCCTACAAAACTTCAAAATTAGCTTAATCTTACATTTGCGTTACGTCAATCATTCCCCTTCACAATTACTTTAAGTTTCTGAGAACTTTCAAAAATACTTTTTTTCTAATCCTCCCACCTAAAAACACACATATTGGAGTTTTGAGTTTGTGTAGATGAACATTAAAACTTAAGATATTAAAATACCATACTAATAAAATTATAAACCTGAAACTCATGTCAACCTTTTGAACTGTGTTATAATAAGATTGATATTCTTGTTATTTGTTAATATTATCTGTTATAAAATTAATAGTTTTCAATATAATTGAATGGTTTATTTCAAAAACAACATAAGTCAGATTTTTACTATTTTGACTTCTTAGTGCAGTCACATTCTCTGTAAGTACATGCATTGTTTGAGGCTGATCTATCATAAGTCAAAAGAGATTCTGGAGGGATTTTGGAACAAATCTTTTAAAGATTTCAGTCACTATTTGTGATATATAACTGCTGTCAATATTTTTGTTAGTTGAAACTGAAAAGTTACTTTTCACTGAGTAATGTTGTTTCTGATATAAACAATTCAATGTAAGAGACTGAAAAAGCAGTCATTAGCCACCTTCACATGTACTACATTTCCACAATTTACTTGTATATTCAGTGGCCTCTAGTAAATGTGATATTAAATAATTAACTCGTATTCAGAAATATCTATAATTTTCAGAAAAGCATGTCACCCCGAATGTCTTACTTGTGCCTATACACTAATTCTGTCAACCATTTTATACATAGGGGCTACAACTTTGTATACAAATTTTTTATCATTGTAATTGAAGACCAGAAGTCAGTTCAACACACAGGTATAGTTACAATTGTTAAATCTTGTAAGATATTTCATGTGATTGTTATCTTTCTTTTTTCACTGTTGATTTTTAACATTGAGTTTATAAGTTAGTGATGCATTTCCTCTCGTACCAAAAACACACTGACTGAATAATTGTTTTCTTTTCTGTTCTATTCCTTTATTTTCCAGTTATTAGATATTAGGTAATCAGTAGTATAGTTTCTAGGACAACACTTGTAACTATGTATGTCAACAATGTAAGCCATCACAGTTGTGTTGAATTGTAAATCGTGTAGAAAGTTGGTGTACACAAACATATCCACTGAGTCCCAATGCAAGTAACTAATTGATTTCTGAATGTTTCACAAAGCAAAAATAATTTTTTGCAGATGAAAATTTAAAGTATCAGATAGTAAATTTAATCATATCAATCCTAACTCTTGTTCCAAAATGCATGGTACAAATTTTTCATGTAGAAAAACTTAAGGTCCAAACTTTGGAACTTTTTAAATGAAATCTGTTGGATTTAGGTACACCTTTCAGTAATAATGATAAATCTGCAGCTAACATTTTTTGGCATTTCTCATTCTTTGAATTGGAGCTTTAATAAAACAAAAAATTCTGAAAAATATTATCATAAAAATTTATTTAAAAAAAAATAATTTTTTGTCTGAAATAAGTTAATTAATAACATTTCTTTAATAAAAAATAAAGAAGGACTGTGTTTCGTCCATGCATGTACCTTCTTCAATTTTGTAGTGAATAGCGGTGCTTGAAACAAACCAGTGTACACAACTGTGTACATAAATTGTTTTCAAGAAATAAGTCCCACAGATCAGAAAAGTGAAAATTTTTTTTTTCTAGTAGTTAAAAAAAGTCACTTCGGAAACTAACAAACCCTATGTCAATGCGAATAGAAATAAATGAAATTTGACATAACAAACAGTATGAGAACTTTGAATAAAAAATAAATAGAGCTTATACCAGAATTCAATGCTAGTAAATAAAAATGACAAAGGCACAAAACAAAAAAAGTCAACAAAAGTCTGTGGCAAGGATGCACACTTCCAGTACTAACCCTTCAATATCTACCTGCATTACGTGAATAAAGAAAGGAAACAAAACTCATGCAGGAACATCTTTGAGCAAAAATATACATTAAGTAAAAAATTCAATTTTGAACAAGTTACAACCTTTTAATACCTCATAAATTAAAATGGATTAGATCAAAAGGACACAGAAAAGAAGAAAACTACACAAAAAATGTAATAGAAACAATAAAACTGAATGATACTGATACACTTTTTTGACTTGAGAAATTTCCCAACATTACATCAAAATTAAGGTTAAGAAATGAACATAACAGACACAAAGGACACTAGTAATGTGGAAGTAGCTCAGATATTACACACCAGAAGGCAATTGGGACTGAGGCAGACTGACAAGGAGATGGGATCAGCAGGAACATTTCAACGCAAGAAAGAATATTGCTTTATAACCCACTATTTTTTGTAAATAGAATAGGAACACCATTCCTAAAACAAGGATGTAGTTGACCAACATCCAAAATTTGTTAAATTAGAATTTTCAGTTGATTTTTGATTAATATAAAACCAAGCAATTTCATAAGCAATTTCTTGAATTTTGAGATTTGTTTCAAAGAAATGTTGATGATGACTAGGAGTCAAGGGATTTAGGCACTCCAATCTTCAACTTCAGATCCCTAAAAGAGGCTATCACAAGATGAATATAAGTAGGTTAAATATACAATTAAATTTGGATGTAGTGTTATTTGTACAGATATTTTAATTTACTTCAGTTTTATTGCAGACAAGTGGGTACAGCAAAGCTTTGCAATTGCAGTGTATTATACATAACATGCTACTGGCCTCGTGATAGTTAATCATATTTTATACTACACGCTGCAAAAATTGTAATAGATGAAAGGCTTTCTTGCGAGTCGGTTTGGACAAGATTGTCAAATATCCCTCATTGTTAAAATATTCTCCCTTAAATTTGAGCATGCATTTGTTATGACATTTGTCACAGAGAAATTTGATTTACTTTTCTGAGTTAACATTCAAGTAGTAGTTCCAGCCAATATTTCACAACCGCAGGGGCAGAATACGCAGCTATAGAGGTTTAATACTGGACAGTGCAAGGGTTGCCTAGTGCTTCTATTCAGGGGTGTTTGAGCCATCTTAAACGCATAAATCATCATCAACAAAGCCCCCACATGCCCGATTTAATTCAAACTACTTTTTAAACATTCCCAATACTAAAAAGAACAAAGTGTTAAAATCTCAGCAAAATCGGTAGTGTAGTTTTTGATTCTAAGATATACACACAATCCCTTTTATTTACATACAGAACAGAATATTACACAAAACAATAAACACAGAATGTGTACCACTATTTGATTTGATTTATTTTCAGCAAAACACAGTAAAAACTGTTTGTGAGAGAAGTATTTTTTTCTTGGGCTCCAGTACCTCTTCAGCATTCTTTAACCATAAATAGTTGAATCTATATATATAAAAGAAAGTCGTGTTAGTTACACTATTTATAACTCAAGAACGGCAGTACCGATTTGGCTGAAAGTTGGTGAACAGGAAGCCTAGGGCCAGGAGACGGACATAGGATAGTGTTTATCCCGTTCGACAGCGTTCCTGTGTGAGAACGCACGTTTTCGCGTGATTTCGCATGTTAGCGGTCATTGTTGCCTGTGGTAACCCATTGTTGTAACGCCGCACTGATAACAGAAGGCGATAATGATAACCGCCTTTCGTTCGCCGTTATCTATATATATAAAAGGAAGTCGTGTTAGTTACACTATTTATAACTCAAGAACGGCTGTACCGATTTGGCTGAAAATTGGTGAACAGGAAGCTTAGAGCCAGGAGACGGACATAGGATACTGTTTATCCCGTTCGACAGCGTTCCTGTGTGAGAACGCACGTTTTCGCGAGATTTCGCGGGTTTTCGCACCTTTTCGAGGGTTTTCGCACGTTTTCATGCGTTTTCGCACGTTTTCACGCGTTTTCGTATGTTTTCGCGCCTTTTCGCCTAAGTTTTCTGTGCAGAAGCGTTCTGCAGCGGAGAACAAGCAAGCAATCAAGCAAAGATACAAATGAAGCTAATAAAAGCGTGTTAAAAAGTGAAGTGAAGTATAATTAACAATGCCGCGACCAAGACGATCGAATCTTTCCCGACAAAGCCGTAATGCAAGAAGGATACGAAACATTGCTAATGAAAGGACTGAAGAAGAACAAGAAATTGCACGTGAAGAGCGCCGCGTTAGTATGTCTCGACTTCGTGCTTCTCAATCACAAGAGCAACGTGAGGCAGCCCGTGAAACGGCTCGGTTGGCAATGCAAAATCGTCGAGCGAATTTTTTTATTTGTATTTTCTAATAAACAATTTAACTTAATAAATTCCAAAATCTGGTTATTTATTGCCTTTAACAGCCGGTCCCTATGATTACAGCTTTGTATTTCTCTCTTAAACAAAAATCAATTAAAAAAAACGCTCTGCTACGTAATAGATTTTTTAATTATCTATTTAATATCAGAGCGTTTTTTGAAATTCTTCTTTGTTTGAGAGAAAAACACAAACCTGCAATTGCTTTATTATCACGAGTGCAACAAGGATAGTACAGTTTCTCACAGTGAGTGCGACGCGAGAAAAAGATGGGACCGGCTGTTAAGGCGGAACAGAGTTCGCCGGGTCAGCTAGTATATATATAAAAGAAAGTCGTGTTAGTTACACTATTTATAACTCAAGAACGGCTGTACCGAGTTGGCTGAAAATTGGTGAGCAGGAAGCTTAGAGCCAGGAGACGGACATAGGATACTGTTTATCCCGTTCGACAGCGTTCCTGTGTGAGAACGCACGTTTTTGCACGTTTTCGCGTGATTTCGCATGTTAGCGGTCATTGTTGCCTGTTGTAACCTGCGCCTGATAATAAAATAAAAAATGTCGTGTATCACAAGGTACTTAACTGAAGAGTGCAACCTATGCACCAAAACACAGGAACAATAATTAATGATTAATCTACTTAATTTTTTTATTTGTATTTTCTAATAAACAATTTAACTTAATAATTTCCAAAATCTGCTTATTTATTGCCTTTAACATCCGGTCCCTATGATTTAAGCTTTGTATTTCTCTCTTAAACAAAAATCAATTAAAAAAAACGCTCTGCTACGTAATAGATTTTTAATTATCTATTTAATATCAATTTTTTTGAAATTCTTCTTTGTTTGAGAGAAAAACACAAATCTGCAATTGCTTTATTATCACGAGTGCAACAAGGATAGTACAGTTTCTCACAGTGAGTGCGACGCGGAGAAAAAGATGGGACCGGCTGTTAAGGCGGAACAGGTTCGCCGGGTCAGCTAGTTTGGAATACAATTCAAGGCCCAACAGTGATGTAACGAACTGAGTGCGAGCCTGCCCGCAAAACTTTTACCGGGGCTCTCTTTATAAAAGTGTATAGCAGACACATGTAGTACCAGTCCGGATAGCCGAGACCGCTAAGGCAATAGCCGATCTCGAATGGAAGGATCACGGGTTTGAGTCCCGCCTCGGGCATGGGTGTTTTTGTGTATGTGTATGTGTGTGCCGTCCATTCATCCTTCATTATCATCACCATTCCATCTTCCAATTTCCCAGAACTAACATCCCTGGGGTATAAAAATCGGATTTGACCTAATGCTGATCCCCCTGATTAGTTACATGCAAGATTTGCATCGTGATAAAATGATACTGAGCCCGTGCAAGGGCATGTCCTGCGTGGTCCAAGATGGCGTATTCGAATGCAAAAAAACAACAACAACCAAACGCATGTAGTGTTAGTACCTTAAATAATAAAAATATAGTTTAACAAATTTGAATTCATCAGTCTTTGATTAATAACCAATAGCGGAAAAATGTGCTTTTCCTATTTAATTTTATGAAAATAAAACTGTTATAAAACCCAATAAATTGCTTATCTTTATTGATTTAGAAACACGGTTACATAAGCCACCGAAGTGGAAAAAACTCGTTTTTCTGGAAGACCTATTTTTAATCTTTGTAAGTAATATTTATTACAATCGCAAAACCTTCAGTCTAAAAGTAGGCCCTCTTTTACTTGGACCCGCCCTCATTGAGGGCCTTGCGGACCAGAACGTTACGCCACTGCGACGATTTAATGAGAAGGGACTAACCACGAAATGAGTGAGGAGAATTCTAACGGCCGGCTCCTCTGGTCGGTAGATTTCCGTGATTTCTTCGAACAACACCAGGCGAATGCCGAAGACCACCGCCACCACCCGAGCAAAAACACGCAATATAGGTATGGGACTAATGATCTCAGTAGTTGACGCGCGTAGTCACTAACAATCAATCAATTATTCCATCCTCCTCCCCCCCACTTCTGCCTATCCCCCGCCGCCATGCTTCTGTAAGGATGTACTGTATACTCACTACTTTAGCCAAAATATCCCCTAAAAATAGGCCTACTTTAACCTTGGCCCGCCCGCATTACGAGCCTTGCGGGCCCGAACGTTACATCACGGTCCAGGAAAAAATCTTCATATTTTGATGTATTGAATTTATAATGTGTTAATGAAATATTTGTTGGTATGTTCCGATTTTAGTATCAACATTTGTTCCAGGCATTTTATCACCAGAAATTTGAAATTCTGTTAATTCCTCGATTTCCAATGACGAATTTCACAGGATTAATTGCATTGTAATGAAAGTGACCTTGTACTTTTTGTAGTTGTTACATTACAAATTTTTGAATAATCGCTCCGTCATTGACTTACAATTCGAATCTGAATCTAGTAAAGCACTGGCGTCTATTAAGCGCCCATTATGATTGGCAGTAGGAACTGAAGTCGTTGCTATTATGCGAGTATGATTTAAAAGGGAAAAAGAGAAAGTAGTGCCTGCGATCTAAATGACCTGGTGAATTCATATTAGTACTCTCATCACATGTAATCAATCATATAATTAAAGGAATTATACAATGTTTAGGGAAACATTTGTTTCCATCACCAGTTACTGGAAAATAGTTATAATTCACACATATTAAATTTATATTTAGCGTAATACACTCAAGCCATAAATGTATCGAAACATATAACAAACGCACGTAACTATTCCTACTATAATTCTTTAATATCCCGATATAATATGCGACACCCCTCTTCCCGACCGCCAAAATATACCTGTTACCTGGTATTATTTAACGAATGTTTTATTGTTAACTAACTTGGTGATTAGAGCAATTTTTGCTAGTCAACTGATTACTTTAACACAAATATTTTAAATTTATGCATGGGCTCTAAAGTTAGACATTTGCTATTGAAGGAGATTATCCGAGATAGCGAACCGTAATTCTGAGAATCAAGAAGTCGCCCTTCGCATGCCAAGTTCGTGCTTGTTTTGCTGAATACGTTTTCAAGGTCGGATGGGGGCGAATCGCCGGATAGGAAGCCCGCTTACAATGGGAATTCCAGATAATTAGAGACACGTTACACAACGGAATCCTTTCTGGGCGGAATGTGGTCTAAAGATAATTCTGTCCGACAACAAATATTCATCTTCAATTACCATTGTCTGAAATACCCGTGTTTTTTTTTCTTTTTTTCATTAAGTCGTTGGTACATTCTAAAGCACTGAATGTCTATATTTTCGTTGCATGGCAACACAATGGATTTTGATACATGGTGAGAAAACATTAAGAAACATTTATTCGTTAATATTCGAACTATACATTACCAGGGAAATTACGTTGAGTAATTTATTGAAAAATAATACATGATGTTAGACCATTATTATTTACACTCTTTACAAATCGAATTCAATTAACGAAGAGTTTTTAATCAATAACATAGTAACAATAAACTCGTATTTCAATTTGATATACACTTGATGTAACGAACAAACATTGTCAGATTAGTTTAAATGTTACAATTTAAATAAAAATGTCATTACTAGAAGTTAAAGACTTAAAAGTATCGAATGTTACTTCTATTCTAGGCCTGACAATCTTGGGTTTAACTTTTGGTTTCTGATAACCAATATACGCACAATCTGTTCTCTCCTGCCGAACAGAAATGCATTTAAGAATGACCAATGCTTTTAATCTTAAATTTACAAATCCACATAGTACTTATAAAGAATGTGCTGCGGCACGCACCTCTAATAATTGAAACTCTCTCTTTATGCGGATTATTCAGTTTCACCCACTTTGTTTTCAGTTATAAAGTTCCTACGCAATTTCTTTATAAATGCGTTATGTTTTTGGAGCCACACAAATTTTGCCAAATGAAATTTAACAGATCTGTTTGGGGAGACCTCACTTAATTTCATTGTCCTGATCCTGTCTGCGCTGGTGTGAGCATCACTACCAGTACTTTTCGAGTGCAGAGAGTTCTTTTCCCAATGATAGATAATCTATGTAGTCTCTAGGTAATCTTAAGACTTCCAAAGTTCGAGATCACAAAGAATTCTGAATACCGTGTTTATCGTTCTTCGAAAATCGTCGGCGCTGCGTTCAACTATTCTGAAAAACTTGCGGACTTTTCCAATCACTTATTTATCATTCACGCCCTTACCTCTATTCTTCTTTTGGTTGGGATAATCACCACCATCTCACGACACTCAAGCAAACCTCCAAGCTTAAGGCAGGATTCGAACCCTCACACCCCGCAGTCCGCGGCTGTCGCTGTAACCACCACACTAAGTCCCGATCTCTTGACTGAATTAATTGGATATGATAGGTACTGATATGTCTTACAGAAGTTAACATTAGTCTCTCTTTTTTGAACACGTGCCAATAAAAACGAAAGCGGAACAGGAAACAGTGATTTTTAAATTTGCTATTTTTATTCGTATTATTTATTAGGGTTATAATTGGAAACCTATCGATTTATCAAGTTCTTGAGTTTGTTCTTATTAATTTACACGTTTCACAATATATTATTGGAACTTTAGAATTAACAACCCAACGCAACAAAACACAAGGTAACAAACACTTTTTTGGAAAATGTAATTCGTAAATTATACTCGTATAAAAAACATCGTATCACCCAAAGTGTTTGCACAATTCGCATATTTGCAATAAGTGAAAATTCAGGGTAATATATAATATACACGAAAACATGTCAAGCTCGGAAGCGGCCCATCGCTTTCAATTGTTCACTTGCACTCCTAGCGGCACACAGCGAATTGTCTCATTGGAACTGGCACTGCATGTTCGTCACTGTGTCGTGTTTAGTGTTAGTGTAATATTCTCGCAAGTTTTCTTGACCGATAGATTGAGGAAATGGAGCAGAGTCGGTATATCAGTTACCAAGTCGTCTTCTAGTGTTTTTTGACGTAATGTCAACCTCTGGAAAATCAAAGTAACTAACTGGCACGGGCAGATCGGAAAATAATTCACTATTAATATTTGTGCGCGATATCCCGAGAACGTTTTCTTCATTATAAGCTTGATATTTGTTCAGCACACCTTTGATAAATATGCTCATCTCTGATTCATATTTAAAATTTTTGGCACATTTTGTAATGAATGATTAAATTTCTTAACTTGGGAAGCACACTTGTTTTGCCTGAAGGACCAATCTTATTTTACTGTAAGTAATTTATCTGTGTCTAAGTACCAACAGCCTTAATTTCAAATACTATAAACCACCCTTTCATTAGAAGACTGTGGAAAGTTGATATTACATAAAGTATGAAAACTTGTTTCCTTAAATGTCTTTTCTTGCCGGCTGTTTGGATTGGAAAGGGACATTAACTCTCTTGCCTGTATACTACACGTCATGAAAATGCTTGCTCAGTGTACACAGGTGCCTGATCCAACGTTTAGACAGTTTACATAAAAATTCTTTCCCCTTTTCCAATTCTCATGCAGAATAAATTAAATTCTTATGTTAATTCAGAATCATACCTACGCTAAATTTAACGTGAATTAATGAGAAACTAGATTTTTTTTAATCATTCCTCAAGAAATATTAATTTACCATATGTATTTTACTTAAAGCCAAATATAACTATCCGCATTTATAGATTGTTTCTAGTCTTGTAAAGTTCCAGTTCTTTTCGGGTTTTGGCGAAAGCTAGCGTATTGAACTTTAACAACAAATGGTATTAATTGAAAATTAATGTACACAATTCTGTAATTTTATCTATTTCAAGTGGCGGAAACAGGTAAGGTTTCACCCCAGATTGATAAAACACTCCATTAACATTTTATTTCATTTGGAGGTGACAGGAACATTGGCATACCTTAGGGAGTCAAGTGTTTTGGAATTCTTTCAAAGTCAGGAACAATAAATTATTTTACATATGGTCCTACAGATCCAGATTCTTTCTATTATCCGGGACAAATTACACTATTATAAAATCAATTGGTTTTTTTACAACACTTAACATAAGTTCACAATTCAAGCTCACAGAATTCATGATCTGAAAATTAAATTCATCACAATTTCAAAACTTACATCTAAACCTTTTTTCTCAAACAATCATAAAAATAGAACTGGTGCACCAGGTACATAAATATTAGTTCCGAGTAGTTACAGATTTCTTATTGCCACTAAGTTTTCATTACGTTACGTTTATATTGAAATTTTACAACTATTCGTATAACTTTCTTAAAATGAGGAATAATGATCTCTTTAATAAAGATCATGACAATTTTCACATTAAGATTAACAAAATGTTGGCATTTTAGAACCTGCAACGTACGTTTACACAATGTTTAAAAAATTGTTATTCAAATTCTGCATTTTTAACCTTCATTCCGAAAGTTAATCTTTACAGTTGGATTCGAAGCACCTGCTGCGGATTTTCCTAAAACAAAAACAGGTCAAAGGTCAGTATTTGAGAACTGTATGTGGTTATACAATAAGATTATAAAAACAATTTAGCTATGTAAAAGCGACTCAATGTTAACGTAACTTTAGACTTATGATTTTTAGTTACCGTATAAAATTCAACATTTTGTAAAGTTGAGTGACTAGAATTATATAAAATTTGAACTATCCTTTTAGTGTAATGTATTTTAATCCAGTACGGACTTCTATGTAAGCGTACTATGTTTAAATGTTTTAAAATGTACCGAGTTATATCAGGGAAGTTCATGTAAAACACTCCTACATCAGAACTATGTCAATGTGGAATAGCCCCTGGATCTAATGAGCCCTTCGATTTTGTCGCCATTTGGACTGTTGGTCAGATACTAATGTGCGGTTCGAGTTAGCCTTTGAATTCCTTCTCACAGTGGCCGGACGTCTATGTTCTAGCTACGTCCTATCTGCCTGTTTCCCCCCCCTTTAATAAGCACAATCCCTTACCCTCGTCCTATTATTACTATTGCATACACTTTAGTGGACTCAGAGCGTTTTCAAAATTGTGCTGTCATGCAATGATAGAAAAACACGTTTATGAAAAATGAGTTTTCTGTCTTATTTGTCTTTTCAGTCGACTTAGAATTAAGGCTGAAAAATTAAAATTTTTCATCTCAAGCGATTCAATAATTTTGTTTTTCGTTTTATTGAACTTTAATGTAAAAGCCTCAAAGAAACTTATTACCGTATTAATTACTTGTGTTAATAGAAGTATTTGCTCTTAACAGTTTTTCGTATTACCATCACACAGCACAAACTTCTTTCAAAGCAATATATATTTTACGCGTACGTCTTTACAAGGTCCATACCTTCAGCTACTTCAGCACTATATCAGTACTCTTCTGATGAGAAATGCCGGAACACTTCCATGACGTCACCGTCTCTATCCCACATGTTCGTGAAATACACTTAAGTACCGTGTCGCGAATAGGGTCAGCGCCTGTCCATATTTTGCCGAGCACTCCAGTTCCGCTTGTGGTCTGCAGTTGAGGTGTCTCAGGACCACTGCCTCCACTAACGCAGTTCAGGATGGTAGTAAGTGGCAGATTTCCAGTTCCTGCTGTTCTGAAACATTTAATTAATCCTCTTAAAAAAGCGAATCACGGACATGAAAACTGTCGTCACTACTAATTTCTTAAAATACATTAGAACAAGTTCAGGATTTTAACTGCAAAGATTTATTTGACAGTTCCTTGCAACAACTTATGTCATTCTTAAATATGTCACAAAAACAAAACGATGTTGACTTCGAATATTTTTTATATCCGTATTTACAGAGTACATCCAAGTTAATGCGTGATAAATACATTTGAGATGTTGCTCACTCTGGCGATTCCGACGTTTTTGAACAGTTTCAAAAACATTTCACTATTCATTTATTTCAAGTTAACTATTACGCAAGCACATCACGAATGACCCCTCACTGTTTTCAAATTGGACAGGAACTGGTATCCATCATTTATGACGTTAATATATGTAACTTTTTCCAATAATAATAATAATTATTATTATTATTATTACCGTTATAATATCTAGCGTCGATGGACTAATCTGACATTTCGCTATTAAAACTTAACAAGTGGGGGTTACCCAATACATGTTAATACTATAAATTACTAATTGTCATTTTTTACATTTGGAAAGCGAAGAAAGTCTGTCAAAGTTCCAAAATATATTCGACAGCACCCCAGTTCTAACGTTTTGTGGTAACGGGGTGTCCTATAAGAGTGACATTTTAATGAAAAATAATACACAGATTTAAAAATACGATGTAAGTTGTTTTATATCTACCATTTCCGTTTTTCTATAACCGTCAAATACTAGAAGTTTTTTCTTAGTATGATTTCTAATTTCAATTTTTATTTTTTACACTTTAGGAGTCTTCTTAATTTCTATGATGAGTTTTAGAGTACTGACCAGTGCTTCGAGACGAGAGATCCGTTTTTCTTTAACAAGGACTTGTTTGCAGAGACGTGGGACGCCCAACACAGGAACACTTCCGCAGGTCGGCACCTTTCTTCTTAACTGGAGGAAGCCCTACGGTTCGTTCCCAGGCGTGTCTCCGTCATTCGATGCAGGGATGCTGCACTGCAGGCCCTCGCGAGGACGCTGTTGCCTCGACCAAACCCTTCCCTGCTCTGCCGGTGCCCTCCGGAGTCTGTGTAGCCCTTCTTCCTTTACCTCCAACATCGCCCTGAAACCGAAGTGTTTTTTACCTCATGGTACAGAAATCTTTCATGAAACTGCACTATACCTTTTGGTCTTACAGTAATTGCACAATTCCATCCTCGCATCCAGTAGCATCGTTCTAAATATTACTTTCATAATCAGGGAATATTCCTTGTTTTTATGTTCATTTATACCATTTGTTTTGTACCCAAAAATTTTTCAAGTTTTACAATTTACACATCCATAGGTTTCTTTTGATGCTACTTTTACATGCATTATATAATACTTGTACCTTACATTACCCTCTATGACTACAGCATACCACTACCACTGTCACCACATTCCATGGTACGAAAGATTTTTGACCCTTCGTTTACACTCATGCCCTATTTCCTTACATGCAGGATGGTGGGTATTGTAGGGAATTTGGGTGTCACCAACTGTTTGAAGGAATATGAAGTTTGTTTCCTGAAAGAAAAAACTTAGAAAGTTAATATTCCTGAAAAAAGTATTAGTATTTGAGATTCAATCTGATGTTTAACGAGTTCCACAAATCAGCTTCCCAAGTCCATCTGATTCGACCTAAAACATAAGTTTCAAAGCATGCCACTGCACTACACGGCACTTTTGTCTTCATTGAATTTTCCACTGTGATACAGCCCAACTCTTCAAAACAGCAACTACAAAAAAGTTAAATAGCGCGTGTTAATAATAATAAAAGTAAAATAACAATGAATAGATGTCAAAACCCATCGACCCATTTTGTGGATTAAGTAAATGTTGAGGCATTTCAAAACAATATTGCTTTAATAAGTTCAAACGTGAAAATTTTTCAAAAATTTTTTACGGGATCGTCCCGGGTAAAGATCCGCGTAATTTTACATTATCTTCTTTCTGAAGGTTTATATATTTTGCGACTTTTTCTAGATTTCTTACATTCTTTTAGAACAAAGGCAATATTTAAATTCTTGTAAATTATTGCAACTAAATGCTCCCTTTTGATGGCTTGTTTTGTAAATTTGATCCTCACAAATCTGGTTTCGTATGTTTTAGTTTTTTAGTATTCTCTTGAATGTTTAATTTTTCTTTTAATGTTTATTAAGGATGCATTATTATTATTATTATTATTATTATTATTATTTTTTTTTTTTTTGAGAAATTTTCTTTATTTACATTTTAAACTATTGCGACTTTTTCTTTAAAAATTTACTACACACGCTCACTTCATCTTCAGAAGCGGTGACTGATTGATGTAATCCCAACATTGATACACTAGAAAATAGTTTTTAATTAAATAACCATTGTATTATTTTGATTTGTGATTTCAGCAGAGCCAAAAGTTTATTATTATCTTGGTAGTCCGGTATAGAACTGTATCAATAGAGGTGCAAAGGTTAACCTCGCTAGTTTACTTTATGTCAAGGTTCTCATGCAGAATTGAAGGTTTGCTAATTTCGTGAGTATTTGAACTTTAGATGACAGTTTTAGTGTGATCTGACCATTGGTAGATATTATCACAACTCATTATTTATCTGAGCAATTCTTGATATTAATGGCTGGGAAGACCTATGAAAAAAAATAATATATCTACGTTCGTTGAAGGTTACTTTTCTTAGAGTTGTTTATACGATCTGACTAGAATACTAGAATATAGTAAGTATTACAAAATTAAATGCCATGGTAAACTTTATTTGATGAAAGAATGTTAATAGCATTGTAAACTTAAGTTTAATGAAAATTGAAACCGTTATTTACCAAAGAATAATAAGTGAACCCACTTTTATATTTTGAGATACATTCGTGAACTCTGATAATTGTTTTTGAAAAGTTCTGACAAAATTGCATGCATATTTTCGAGAAATATTGCCACTTCAGTACCGCCATGTCAGTAGTGCATGAAGACCCAATATTCAGGGCTGAAAACTACGTTTTGAGCTCGAATTTGTTACATTGTAAGGAATCATATAGAGAGCTCAAATAAAATGTATGTTCATGAATACTTTTTAATGATCAATTCTTTCTGTGCATCCCAGTATTGACATCTAGAAGCTTTACAAAATATTTTAAATTTCTCTCCATTGTAATTTCCTTTTATTAGAATTATTAATATTAAATTGCTGCCTGCAATCTTTGTTTCCCTGAATTTACGAATTAGTTTATACAAAAGCGTTTCTATCTTTTGGCAACGCTGGATAACACACATTTGAATGAAGTATAAACAAATTTATTACGATATAAGTACTAAGAATGATGGTATCTGCAAGAGGCAACAGCATTTTAATGATTTTCTCAATAAGTTAATATATACAATTAAAGTTTTGATTTCTCGGTTCCTATCTGCGTCACAGAATCATCGAGGAAAGAAATGGCAATTCCGGTTTTGATTTTACTTTTGTATCCAATGTGTAAAGTTTTATTTCAAAAGGTAATTTAAATAATCTTAGTCATTTTTAAATCATTTTTAAAAAGTGGGCTTTGAAACTTCTCTTGAAAGTGAACTTTCCCATTCACGAGCTTTCTGTGCTATCTACCCACATTGGTTTTATTGAAAAAATCTTTAATGTTAAACAAGTTTTCAATATTTTCATGTTTTAAATTCCGTTTACGCTCTTATCAAAACGGTTTTCAATTTCAGTTTACTCTTCAACTTTCCTGGAAGTTGAGAAATTAATTATGTGAAGGCTTCAGTATACTTCCACTTGTTCATCTTCACATTTTTCACTCTTTACAAGACCACCAACCAATCGCCTTAACCATTACCCAGCCTCCTCCCCCTCGTCCTTCGAAACTTTCACCTCAGAAAGTTTTTGTTTTGTTTTGTTTTAATTTGTTGAGTCTTTTATCATTTTAACGCAACGCGTCTCTTAGCGTCTGAGCGTTGGGTAATCCACCATTAATATTTTTTCATTTATCAGCGCCCTCTATGTCAGAGGGCGCTGTATTAAGGTCTCGTCTCGTCTGTCAGTTGTCAAGAGGACCGCCAGGTAGTGTCTCCGCGTACACGCCTCTTACACCACGCGCCCCTGTGTCACTACCCAGCGGTCAGAGTTTGGAGGGAATTAGGAAGGGATTCGGAAAATAAGCTTCGAAAAATTATGCATGCTACTTCTAAAATCTGATCATTTCTTTTTGGACAATTTAGTATATTTTGAATTTACATCAATCCCATTTCCAACCCTTTTGTTTGCATACTTTATAAGTATATCCAGAATTTTATTTTTTACTTGTCCTCCCTATATTATATTACAGGTACGATCAGCATTTGAATCAACAATACTGCCTAGGTTGCAAATACAGTAATTTTTGAGCTGCAACTTTTACCATGCTATGACTAATGTCCATCTCTATTGCAAATATTTAAGGTAGGTTCGAGAAGATTTATGCAATTTTGAATCCAAAATCAGGATATACGTCCGTATAACGCGAACTGCCATAAGAAGCCTGGAAAACTTTTTTAACGTCAAGAGGAAGATAGAGTTGGGCAGTTCCGGGGATCATTAAGATGTTTTATTTTTTGGGGCAAGAGAACCATGTGATTTTCGAAATTTTCTGAAAAATCTTATTTGCTTTCTTTAAACATTTTGCGAGAATAAAGGAAAGTACTTAATAAATTAGTACATTTCCGATTTTAATTAAAACTTCAAATTTTAAAATTTAAAAAAGTCCGTTTAACTTCTTTTATGCCACTAGAGTGCATTTCCTATGCACTAGAGTGCATTTCCTCAATACGATTTACCTCCCCCCATTTATAATTTAAGATGACTCCGCACACTTTAAAAATATGATTAGTTTTTTTAGTAATACGAGTAGGAAGTGTCCCTGGATTTCACTTAAGTTTACAAAACTATAAAAAAAATCTTTGACAAAACTGCCGTATGCAAGATTTTGAAGTAGTAATTTGAACGATGAAGCCCGCGTTCATAATGAAATTACATCATGAAAATTTAATATATTCAAGGTGTTGTATTGAAGGAGTCTTAGATTCTGAAAAAAAAACAACAACTAGAATAAAGTGAAGTTACGCGGTGGCAGTGTCCTCAATTATTTCAATTTTGTCGTAATCAGATTTAATTATATTGAAACTTCAGCAACAAAGTTTCGCATTTTAATAAAATCGCAAAACAAGTTAATGAGAGGAAGATTTGTAGAATATCAGATTTAAAATCCAACATTCATTCTAAAGATGGGTTTATCTATATAGTTCAATAAATGGAAGGCGTTAGTAGCAAAACTATACGTGGGTACGAAATGAAAGATGTCAGATTCAAAATCCGAACTCCGAATTACCTCACACTAACATTCAAAATCCTGGACATTTAAGATTGCTGTAAATCGCCAATAAAACTATGAAAAAATGCACCAGAAATTTTCAAGAACATTTCATTAGAATGTCAAGACTATAATTTGATTCCATTCTTCAAAAGCACACTGATCAAATGTGTGGTACCGCATATCAATTCTTTACCATCAGCAAGGGTTGAATTTTATCAACAATTCTGATAGAGAACTAACGCATTTGATTCATTATGGAACATGGGGAAAGTTAATAAAATTGAAAATGCTTTCATTATATGACACCGAAAACCGCTTAACTTGCAATGGAAAGCTTTAAATATTTTTGAAATATTGGTAAGCGTAAGAAAATGGTTCTTAACTATACATTGACAAATGAAATATTCATTATTTGTTTTATCTCCTAGTTCTGAAATTTCAGCGATGCACAAGCATTTCTCTGAATATTGAATTGCGAAACTAATGGAAATTTACTTTTGAATTCTTCACAAGACAGCTGATATATGATTCTCCACAAGACAGCCGGAAGTCGTGATCAAATATCTTACAACAGCTCTACAGGATCTTATCCGGAGTCATTAAGACAAACCAAAAAAATTCACAGTATAGTGGAAAATATTGGAGCGTAAATGTGGCCTTTAAAGTGGCAAAGAGA
This sequence comes from Teleogryllus occipitalis, assembly GCA_011170035.1. Lineage (NCBI taxonomy): Eukaryota > Metazoa > Arthropoda > Insecta > Orthoptera > Gryllidae > Teleogryllus > Teleogryllus occipitalis. The sequence continues at coordinate 173,751 of BLKR01001645.1, read as the reverse complement.
TTACGATAAGTAGAGGTAGACAGATCATTGTAGTTAAGGCTGGACAAGATAAATGATGTATGGGAATGAGCTGGAGTTCAGAGAAACACCTAAAGTCTTAGAGAATGAAACTAGTTTTGAATGAAGCTCATTTTTAATTGATTACCCGACGGAAGGTCGGGAAAGACTCGTTTTGATCTAGAAGCCCTAAATACGAGAAGTAATTGGTGAGAAAGGATTAGCAGAATGTCAACGGGAAGACCGAGAAATGTGGAGATCGCCGAGATCGAAAAAGCAAAGGAGTACCAGTCGACTTTTTCGGCATCGTTCAGTGCCACCGTGGATGGCTATTACTCAGGACCTGCAATCAAAAAAAAAATTAACTTTGTTCACTACTCTTTAAAAAAACTTATGAAAATATAAAATTTAATCATAAGATTTCAATTTACGTTCGAAAAATTTTACTTATTTAAAGACCACTTTTAGTGTGACTAATGTTTACATTTTGAAAGATGTTTTGGTCGCTTGAGAAACCAACAAAGCATTGTACCAAAATATACTGCGTAGGAACATTTCGAAACTAAAGGTTTGCTCCTGCGTAAGAAGAATTAATATATCTGTAAAGTATCTATAGATTTGACTTCAATATTGCAAGCAAAATAACTTGCTCTTCGATATTACGGCAACTAAAACAAAAGAAGCGCATAATTTCAGAAAAACGTGCGCATAATCCCAGGAAAGGTAATGAAAAACTTCGAGGTGAGATTTGATAAAAGAAATTGTGTAATTCATGGCTAATTAACGTTATTACTAGTCTCCATACATACTGCAAGTCTTCACATATTTTATTTCTTCACTTTCATTTAGCTGAAACCTCAGAGTTAACTTCTTTCGTCTTTTTCGTATCTGAGCACTGCTCAGATACACTGAATACTGGTCAGTTCAGCTTAATTCTGGTCAGTTCAGCTGAATTCGTAGGTCTATTTTACTAGTCCTGCAAGATAGTTACTTCTGTCTATCATATTAAAGAGTACCTGAAACAGAAAAATTATGGGCACAGATATCTGTTCTTCACAGAATCAATACATACTTCTACAGAGTTGGAAACTATCTCTGTAAATCATGTATTGATAAAGAATTCGCCAGCGCACGAGTAAGGAAATACTTTGTGTGTAAATTTGATCTTATTTTACAACGAGTTCTTACAGTTATTTTACACTAATGTTTAGAAATACAGTAAGGCTGAAATGGAAATTAAATATTAGCGCTGAAAGAAAGCAAAATAAGCAGTATTAGTGCAGTTAAGAGGAATATATTTACTATTATCTGGTAGACTTCTCTAGAGTAATTATTAGGAGGCCCTATACTTCTAAACAAAGAGGTCGTCTTTATATTCTTTTAAAACCACGTATTTTTGCCACGAATACACATGGACTTAATTTGTAATTTTGCCACGTCTCGCGCGGACTTATAATCCTGTAAGAAAAAATGTCGATTTGTTTATATTTAATTAATAAATTGCCACGTCTGACGCGGACTTATGATCCTGTAAGGAAAACATGTAAGCTTGTAGATATTTTATTCATATGTTCAGAAAAGCTTCACAACCGTTTCGAAAAAATTCCACCCTGTCTTAAGTGTGATGTCCGCCAACTTAAGTTTCCCCACTGAAGGACGACTGAACGATGGGCAGACCTTCGGTTTTCCTTCAGATAGGAAGGCGTATTCCAATTCTTCATTACGCATTTTGAATTTTCTTTTACATCACAAGTAAAATATACAAGAACGTCGCTAACTTTAAAGTCAACTGAAACAAAATCGAATTGGAATACATCCTTTGCACTTAACCTACCCACCCTACCCTGTGAGCCTTGTAGGCGTGTCCCTCCTAAACCAACAGTTGGGCATTGTGACCTTCCCTACTGAACGACGACCTAGCCTACAGTCCAGAGGGAGGTCTCCTGCCATTCACATCGATGCAAAACGCGAGGTGCAATTGCATCTCGCAGCTCTACAAGATTCCCACCCAGTTCCAAGGTCCCTCAATTTCTCTACGACGGAATGCATGCCATGTACAATAGTGGTAATCCAACATAGTGGATCCCATAATATGGCTAAGCAAACCGCCTGAATATTACAGACTAACCGGGTTATGCAGCCTTCCTCCTACATTTGCCCATCCTAATCTTTAATTAGGTTCTATGTTCCAAGCAACATTTGTTTATCATTGCAATGAATCTTTTCATTTAAAATGTAAAAAAGAATTAAGTCAATTACATTAAATGACATTTAAATTAACTATTGTAATTAATAATTGAAATTAAAGTTGAATGACTTAAATTAGCTAAGCTTTAATGACTAATTACATTTAATTTTACTCTTCAGTTTCAATAAAAAGTTCATTTCAATAAACAAGACTGCAGTAACTCGGTAATATTAAACTAAAGGCGGACCAATACCCTCCTAAAATTATCTGAGTGGAGCCAATGACTGCACGAGGAAGAATTATCCCTCCCAACCTACAAATGAGTGCATGTGGAGAAACCTTAGTTTCTACTCTTTTATGCTGTGCCGTTCATTTCTCTTTCATCGTTAAATATACTTTACTCATTTCTCTGCATCTGTTTCGTAGGTTTGTTTGCGTGTGTAACTAGACCTGTGTCATCCGTCGTGCAGCCGGAATTAACGCAAGCGGCCTGGCCTCCCTTAGGGCTGCCACGGACGCTGCGAAGGGCACAGGACAGGAAGGGCATGGGACGGGCTCCACCCAAAAAACTCACCGAATCCAGCCTCCACCGGCGTCAGGCCTGAGCGGTGCTCCTCTTCTGCCAGGGGTGCTACGCTACCCTGCCCTGTGGTTTGGAACCTGCTCTACCCTATGCTAGCTGTCAACTGTTCACGGTTTCCTTCAAAAATTTTGTAAGTAGAACTCATTACGCACATGTTATTTATATGTAAACTTCATAATTTATTAGTATTCTCATTTCCTGACCTGTTTAATCAATTCTGTAAACGACTACATTCTCAGTTCCTATTTTAAAATTTGTACTCTTACTTTTAAATCCTTCCTTTTAAATTAGATCAAAAAAGTTCAGTAATTCAAAATAATTTAAATAGAATGTTCTAGTGTGTTTGTAATAGCTTGATAATTTAACAGATTTTTAATCTTCAAATATTGGTACTATTTATTAGAGTAGATCTTTTCCATTACATTTTTATTTAAGATTTGCAAATATGATCATGAAACAAAACTGCATTCTTTACGTTGGCTTAATGACTATTCGACATTAGAACGACTGACTGTGCTTTACAGTTTTCAAAGTATTTTTCTAACCACCTGGCGGGAGCAAGGAAAATTTAGGAACGACGAGAAGAAACGGCGTCGTGGAGACCAAGGCCACAGTGATGTGAAGTCCAGCTTCGGAGCACCAAAAGTAAGTCGCACAATCTTCATTTCTGAAGTTACACAAGCACTTTCCACACACAATTCGCTCTTAAAATCACTTCCTGCACGATATCTAGCTAACCACTTGTGCACCAAGCACTATTTGCACAATTCTTCGGAGCTCACGTTTAACTCCTCCACACACTTTTCTGAAGATGAATACGGCCGGCACTTTAACACACCATTTCTACAAATTTTATTCGTGAAATCACTATTCACAGATGTGAAACCATGCTAAATTTTTCACACGACACTTCACAGCATTCGTTAACATCTACATTTACTATTTAAATCTCCATGCATGCCTACATTACACAGTAATCGGGTTGCATCACTCATGATCTGAATTTTAGACACGATTACACGCCACACGCATTCCTCCAAAAACTATCACGTTAAAAGATTTAACCACAGCACTTCCGAGAGAAATCCCTACTGGCCTCTCCACGACTACACTTCGTTTCCGAATCACAATTACCTCTCGCCACTCGCCACGAAATGAACGAGCGTTGGGCAAGTGCGGAGCGCGCTGGGCAGAGCACGGAGGCCAGACGCAGCGATTGGTTACCATTTTTCCAGAGAGTAAACACGAGGGCGCTTTCAAAGATAACGACAAGAACAATCAATTTATAAATGATTGATTGGAAACAAAGATTATATTCAATATTTCTAAAAAGTAGATCAGCCTATGTATTTTTAATCGTAATATGTTTTTGATCGGTTCTTTTCAATAACGTTTATAAGATGTTATCTCCCACTTCTAGTTGAGTGCAAACAATTCTACAACTAGTGGTGCTAAATCAGCACGTACTTTCTCGTCCGTATGTTCATGCAAAATTACGCGAAATGTACTCAAATTATCGAAATATTGTACATGACCTTATTTCAAAATCTATTTATAGGGAATAGATGTCATTAAGGGAAAAATATCTATCTTCATGATTGTTATTGAAGGAAGACGCCGAACAAAATTCGAATTTTTGTAATTTTCGGAAAATCAGAGTTTTCAACGAAAATGAGGGCGGCACCATTCTATTATGTGTCCTTTACACTAACCAACAACAAAATTTAATTAAAAAAACGAGCCATTTTTTTAAAATTTTGAAAGTGTCTGAGAGCTTAATGTAAAGAACCCCCAAAAGTAAAATATCCGTTTCAGATTGAAGGGACCGGAACATCAGCCAGATCGAATGGGGAATATTAATATTGGAGAGTATCAGCTGAACGATTTAGCAGCTATCGTTGTTCACAGACAGACGGACGAATCGATTTTTCGGTGTCAATGACCCACAATACATGGATTCTGACTACACCATGTGTTAGTTTTTTATTTAGCATGTAAATTTATCCATTTCTTCGTTCCCAGGCCCCGTAATGAGTTTTTCTACCGAAGATTGGCAGTTTTTTTCGCGCAGCATTAAATAATTTTCTCTATATCGCCCTAATGGTAGTGAGAAATTAAAATATATTAAGAAAAATAAATAATGGTAAACACTCTTTATTACTATTCAATTTACTTAAACAAAATTCCAAACTTTTTTAGAATTATGGAGAAACGCATATTGTAGAGTTATGGAGATAATTATTAGTCAAACCACCTCTAAACTCCGATCCCTCCCAGTTCCAAAGCCTCTCTTAGTAACGATAGAGAGCTCGCCACAGCGGGTCTAAGGTCTACGGTAATGAGAGATGTGCTCGCATCCTTGGCCCGTCCAAGCAGCGAGATGGGCTCACCAGCTGCCTCCAGCAATGTGGATTGATTAGTGATTCCCGGTGCGTCAATGATTAAGGTCATTATTCCCGTAAGTGTAGTGCATGTTTTATCGCGGGGAAGTAGCGATAATCTTCCCCCGCTGTATGGCGAGTTCCGGCGCCAACCTGCTTACGGGTTTTTCCATGACCAGGTATCTCCCAACAGCCCGGTCCCTCCCCGGCCGGGACAGCCATCCGACAGGTCTTCCGGCGTGTGTGGTGATATTAGGACTAGGAAGAGGAAGGAAAGATTTTCGTGCGGTCAGTGATCCGTGTGTTGGGGTACTACTCCGGCATTCGCCTGGTGTTGACGGAGAAACCACAGAAAACTACAAATCAAGGATCTCATCTCAAGTTCTAACGGGGGAGGAACTCTGGCCCCTTCATGTATATGAAGGGCTCACGGACTAATGACCATAGCAGTTGACGTGCTGAACTTCCTACAGCCACAATAGTGCAGGCGTTCTACTAGATATTTAAATAATGTCATGCACATTTTTTTCAATGTATGTGAAGCTTTGGGTCAAATAAAGACAATTTAAACTAATGGGGCTAAAACAGCACATACTTTCTGTCCTCTTAGCTCTTCGCTCCTTAGTAACGATTATGTAATAAAGTTATAACGCATATCAAAGAAGCAAAATAAGGTTTATTATGTTTAAGTTTTTATAAGATTACATTATTATTTGACCATTATGACATTTATTGATTTATTTTCTTGTATCATAAATTCAATAAATCGAATTCTTAAAAATGTATTTGTTACTTTATCGCTACCGCTACCCCGGGAGAGAGATAGTTATGTAATGCTGCGCGTCGAAACGGCGAATTTTCGGAAGAAAAACTCTTATTACAGGGCTCTGGCAAAGAGAAAGTGGATAAATCCAGTCGCTAAATTTACAGAAAAAATCCTCTAACATGTAGTGTAGCAACAACCCATGTTTTGTGGGTACTTGATACCGAAAAATCGATTGACTTCAAAATGTTTGTCAATCCGTCTGTCTGTAAACAACACGGAGCTAAACCTTTGAGCCGATTTTGTCCCAAACTGAAATTCCTTAATCGATCTGACTGATATTGTAGCCCCTTGAATTTGAAATCGATATTTTAATTTTGGAGGGTACTTTACATTAAACCCCTGGGACATTTTCAAAATTTTCAAAATATGGCTCCATCGTTTTTTATTAAACTTCTTTGTTGGATTGTGTACAGAAGGTGCAGGTCTCAGTTTTGTTGAAAACTCGTTTTTTGAAAAATTACAAAAATTCAAAATTTTCCGGGTGTTTTCTTATAACTACAATGATGAAGATAGAATTTTTGTTTTAATGAAATGTATTAATCAAAAACAGGTCTTCAAATAAGGTCATGTCGAATATTTTGAAAATATAAATATTTTAATGTAATTTGGCGACAAACATAGTTGCCGGCTCCCAGTTTACTGTGCTTTGTGATCTAAAATGACTTGTAGTACTGCGCAGTTGAATGTTACGTAAGTTATAATTTGTATATTATTTCATTATTATTATTATTATTATTATTATTATTTATTATATTTACATTATTTTGTTTTAAATTGCATCCTTTAATTGTGTTTAATGTTGAAAGGAACAAATGATTTCGCTCTGCTTAATAATATGTGGGAATGAAGAGTAACGCATGTAAAAAAACCAGTAATTTTCATTAATATAAAAATATTATATTTATTGTATTTTTCTATTAATTTTCATTTTTTTGCTAGCGGTATCAACAATGCTAATTGGTAAAATGTGTGTCTTACGATTCAGCGGCCATTGTTTCTAGTTATAACACATTGTAACACGGCACTGATAACGGAAGGCGATAATGACGGCTGCCTTTCGTTCGCGTTAATATAAACTAATAATTTTATGTATTTGGAGAATATTATAATACTGTAATGTTTAATAATTACTATTATATATTTTTCGATATATTTGCGTTTGTTTGCCAACGCTATCAGTATCGTATTATTTATTAATTTTTAATTATTTTACTTTCTCACATACTGCTTATGCAGGATATTGTTAGGCTAGAAAGCTCTTAGGATACGTTCGTGAATACTTTGCATTCCTTATACAATGAATTCAATGCCAGAAATATATTTTCATTAAAGTTTTCAATAAAAATCTATTGCTTGAAACTATTTAATTTTTCAACCAAATGTTCTACTATTTCAAATGAGTTTCACAAAAACTTTTGTCTGATTGATTGATTGATTGGTTGGGTTTAAGGGCGCTTCAACGGCTAAGGTCATCTTTTGTCTGAGATGTGTTAATTTGCAGAGCAATTGTTGTATAAATAGTATTACATAACCGTTGCTAAAGACTAGAAAGTACGTTCTGTTTTATCACCACTAGTTTCTTTGAGTGACTATGTTATTAATGCTGCAATACCAAAAGACAAAGTAGATTTAGATTAGTTTGTAAGTATCTAGTTTGTAAGCTAGGCCATAAGTTAGCTATGTGAATAGAATTTAAGAATAAATATTAATAACATTGCTCCCAATAATTGCTACCAATTAATTTCATGCTTGTGTTACGCTTGCGCAGCCAATAAATCCACTCCTAAAATCTCAAACTTTATCTATGCTGCGAAGCACAGAGATTGGTATTAAAGACACTTTGTACTTTGGGTCAGTAACACTCACACACGTCACTAAAATCATTTTGAGTCTTAAAGCAAACGCATCTGGCTCCGACGGAATTAATGCAACGTTGCTGAAGCTCGGAGTTGAAGCAGAACTCCCTGCAATAGTGGACATAATTAATTTCTCACTAATGAGCGGCGAATTTCCCGCGGCTTGGAAGACAGCACTTGTCCATCCTCTTCCTAAAAGCGCCAATCCTACGACGCCAGTTGATTATCGCCCAATTAGTATCTTACCAACAATATCAAAAGTTCTTGAAAAGATCGCCAGGAAGCAAATCGAACATCACCTTCAAAATTTAAGTATTTTAAATACAAATCAGACAGGTTTTAGACCCGGTAAAAGTACAGGAACTGCGCTTAGTGCGATTGAAGACGCCTGAGATGCAATAGACAACGATAAAATCACAATTCTCGTCCTTCTCGATTTTAGCAAGACATTCGACTCGGTCGACCACGATATTTTGTTAGCAAAGTTAAAAAAAAATTGGATGTGCCTCATCCACCCTCAAATTGTTCTCCTGCTATCAGCTACAGCACCGCAAGATACTAGTAGCTCAAAATGCATGTAATCGTTTTATTTTCGACCTTCAAATGTACGATCATATTTCAACCTTTTATGCCCATTCTAAAATTCTTACCGTTGACAAAAGGCGTTTACTTCACTGCCTATTCCTTCTTTACAAAATCTTAAACTGCACACATGATACCATCCTATCATAACGATTTCATATTATGAAGCTACATCGTGTCCGAGTGTCACGCCTTATTTGTATTCCGCATCACAATGCAACTGCGATTAGCAAATCCTTCACTGTCACTGCCATCCGTGCTTGGAACAATCTCCCCTCTAATATAAAAAATAGCAGTACATTTAATAAGTTTATAAAGAAGTCACTAACTGGATCCATTGAAATATTACATAACAACAGTCCCACTGCTCGCTTGCCAAAAATTCATCATCACCATCATATTATTATTATTATTATTATTATTATTATTATTATTATTATTATTATTATTATTATTATTATTATTATTATTGTTACTATTATTATTATTATTATTATTATTATTATGAAATACACGCAAAATCATTTATCATTATCTCTCAATGTTTTCAGTTCCTCTCAGGGCTTGAACTCTTGACTTGATGTGATTTCGCTTGTATGCTGACGAGTTTCCCTTCTTTTCTAGTTTTTTCTAGGGGTAATTCAAAAATACGTACGCAATTTAGCTTCTTCAAAACCTCTTTGAAACAATTAGAAGAACGTATTAACATTTCACTTACTTGTTTTCCCCCTATCCCTCTCATCCCGATTCTTTCCCGATTTCCTATCAAACTCTTCCTCCCTCGCTTTCACTCCCGTCATCTATGTGAGAACCTGCATCCAAATGGCGTACGTATTTTTCATTGAATGACTTCCTTAATTATGTACTATTGTAATATAAATTTTGAAAGTGGGCAGGCGGAAGAGCAGGATAAATGGCCTGAGCCTTGCCACCAATAAAGACATTTATTTATTTAAAGACATTTAATTAATAGCAATCTTGCAAATAATCAACTTCTACTTCACAAGAAAGGCCCTGTCCTAGAGTCAAGAACTTACAATAAATTGTCTAATTTTTTTAATTGACGTGATTCTCTGCACTGCCTGATAAATACTTTCGGGGTTATCAGTCCATTAGCTTCCATGATGTGCCCCTGCATCTGCATCTAGGGCTGGATAGAAGTAGCCTTCCACTATATGCATCGTGAAACGTCTTGTACGAAGCTGAACCCTTTCTCACCAACGCGCGGTTCATGGCCCTTTTGGTAGGGTACTTCTCCGGTATTCGTCTGGTGTTGATCGGAGAAACCACGGAAAGCTACCGATCAGAGCAGCCGGCCGCTAGAATTATCCTCCAGACAGCGACTGAATTCGATATAGCTGAAAAGCCGGTGTCGAAAATCCTCCCGCCGTTAGGACTCGAACTTAGGACCTCCCGGTGGCATCAGTTGATGCACTGCTGGTACCGCGCACGATTTTTCTTACCTCTTCCTTGTCCAATCCTCACCCATTACACACACACATTTACATTAACATGCACTCTACTACCACACATGTCTGAAGAGTGGTCGGGAGCTTGGAGCTTGTCCCACCTGGGGTGGTGCCACGCTGGTGGGAGATACCTGGTTGGGGAAAACCTGCAAGTCGACGGTATGTCTGCGTCGAATCTCACCATCCAGCGGCGGAAAATCACCGGCACCTTCCGATGAAAAAACATGCGCTAAACTTACGGAACTAATGACCTTAGTAGTTGACGCGTCCGTAATCACTGTCAATCATCGCCGACGAGCCTCTTGGCACCGGATTTCACCTTTCAGTGGGGGTGGAACACCATCTCCCCGGACAAAACATTCTCTACACCAGACATGTGAAGGCCGCGGGCACAGTAACAAGCTTACTAGAGCTCGCAGGTACTTCGTCTAGAGAAATTGACGGGAGATTTAAAAGTAAGGGTTGTACAAATTCCTCCGAAGTGGCGCTACGACACTGGATACCTCGCCCATGACAGGCTTTGGGAAAAGTTTCTTGACACTTATTGTCATCAATTTAGCTATATTAATTCTCATTTTCTCTTTGAGGCAAAAATCCATTAAAATAAAATAAAAAAAGGCATGAAAAGGCAAGAAAAAATTAGGCAAAAAAATCCATTAAAATGAAATAATACATCAGTCCGATTTCAACTTCTCAGTTGAAAGTAAAATTTAAAAGAAATTGAAACAAAAGTATCTTGATTCAGTAGTTCTGTTTAATAGACAAATATGTTTGTCTGTTATAAGCACTGTCCGTCCGAAAATGAGAATTGTTAAACTTATAGAGACATGTTAGTTTATTTCACTTTATTTCTAAAGACAATAAATAACTGAATGAATTAACAACACAACAACACGAAAACAAGGAAAGAACTTGCCATTCGTACATATTCCTGTCACTCAGCAAAGATGTTTACATAAGGTAGAACTGAAGAAAATGAACTGAACTGAACGGAACTGAAGAAAATGAACTGAAGAAAACTGAACTGAAGAAAATGAACATCAAATAGTAATAAATAATGAAGAATATAAACACAATACAAATCTCGGATGTTTGATAGAAAAAAATCTGGCAAACATATTTTCGTAAAAAGCCACTATTCACCGCCGCGCGGCGCTTCAGCTTGCGCGTGTACACCCCTTTCCGGATTTGGAGGGGAAATGAGTGCGGAGTCAGGGGAAGTTTCCCCGTGCCCGTAGGAGCGCCTAGCTCCCCAGGCGGACAAGTGGCTCGTGCGTGCGCGGTTTGACGTGCTTGCTCTACACTAATGGGACTAACGACCGTAGCAGAATAAGTGTATGGAAATATGGAGCAATCAATCAAGAGAAATCGAAACAGGAATGCGAAGGAAGGGGCCGTGATGCGTTGTTTACAATACTGCATCGGTATCCTCCTGAACGTGATAAGGAACTGTAACGAGATATCAGATTGGATTCTGACCCATGCAGTGGACCCGGCAACTTAGCCAAACGCCATGAACAATAATGTCGGCTTAAATAGGTGCTGGGAGTCATGGGGATATATTTTCGCCACTATTGTTGCTTATCGTTGGCTCCCATCTGGTGCTGCCTTAGTGATGTGGGTAGCTACTTTACATCTCCTGGTTCGCCCAGTACAAACAATATTTAACACAAAGGATAAATGCAATATACCTTTACTTTCACAAATAGGTCTCCTCTGTAATTCTAAGCACTATAGTTGCTTCTGGTTCGATCAGCAGTAGAAAATTGCACTAAGTACTAATGATTTTAAAGGACATCTTTTGAAGTCATCTTTTGGCCATTCTACTTCAAATTTCGTATTTAATATAATTTTTCAAAGTATTTTAAACGAACTAAGTTTAACTTAGATCTCGATGTCATCCAATCTTATTTATAATGTAATCCGTTCTAAGAAGCTTCATCAGTGACTCCAATCGAGGGCGTAGAAATAAGCTGAGATGACAACTTGGTCCCTTCTGTGCTCTCCTTCCACGCAGCCGTAGAGACTGACCTTAATGGTTGGTCCGTTGGTTGATTAGTGATTCGCGCGCGTCAACAGCTAAGATTATTGGTCCCGTAAGTGTAGGACATGTTTTATTGTGGGAGGTGGCGGTGATCATCCCCCGCTGGATGGTGAAATGCGACGCTGACCCACCTGTCAGAAAATGGAGTTTCCCCCATGCCAGGTATCTCCCACCAGCGGGACTCCGCACCAGCCAGAACGAGCTCTAAGCTCCCAACCGGTCTCCCGGCATGTGTGGTAGTGTAGTACATGTAAGTATCAGAGTATGTACGTAAGGGGTAGTGTAGTACAAGGAAAGATCACGTGCAGTCCATGGCCCATTTGTTAGGGTACTGCTCCGGCATTCGCCTGGTGTTGATTGGAGAAACCACGGAAAACTTCCGATCAGAGCAGCCGGCTGCTAGAATTCTCCTCCAGCGGTAGAACTCGACTTAGCTATCTGGCTAGTGTCGAAAATCCTTGTCACTGCAGCGCCTCTGACCGGGAGGTCCTAGGTTCGAGTCCTGGCGGCGGCAGGATTTTCGACTCTAGCTTTCCAGCTAGGTCGAATTCAGTCGCTGTCTGGAGGAGAATTCTAGCGGCCGGCTGCTCTGATCGGTAGTTTTCCGTGGTTTCTCCGATCAACACCAGGCGAATGCCGGAGCAGTACCTTACCAAATGGGCCACGTACCACGCGCGATCTGTCCTTCCTATTCCTTGTCCTATCCTCTCCTCTTGCACACACACTGACACTAACATGCACTACACTACCACATATTCCGGGAGACCGGTCGGAGGCTTAGAGCTTGTCCCGGCTGGGGCGGTGCCCCGCTGGTGGGAGAGTCTTGGTTAGGGGGAAACCCCACTAGCCGACGGTAAGTCGGCGCAGGATCTCGCCATCCAGTGGGCGAAGATCACCGCCATCTCCCGAAAAAAACATGCACTACACTAACGAGACTAATGACCCCAGTAGTTGACGCGCCCGGAAACACGAAAAAATCAATCAATCAATCAATCGAAAATCCTGCGGCCATCGGGACTCGAACCTCCAAGATCTTCCGGTCAGAGGGACTGCAGTGACATCAGTTGATGCCCTGATCCACTTTTCTCCGACGGTGTAGAAATAATCTGAGGTAGCGACCTGTCCTCCCCTCCCACGCACCCGAAGAGGCTCACCCTGTAAACTCTCCACCGGTGACTGCCGCGTGACGATATTCGGGGAGGCGCCGGATCAGCGGGGCCCGCGTGGGCGGATCGCGGGCCGGGCCGGGGCGCCGCGGCGCGCCGTGGGAAGGACGCAGGCGGCGTCGCGACGCGTCGCGGGAGGGGGCGGGGCTCGCCCGTCGCTTCCGAATTCCCAGAGCTGTCGCACGTCGCAGCGCTCCCTCCCCATCACACGCTCCGCGCAGTCCTGTAGCGAGTGGTGTTGGCACGCGTCGCGCGTGACCCACTTGTGTGCGCGCCCGCCGCGCGCGCTCGTTCGCCTAATCGCTCCTCTGCCGCAAGCAAGCGCAGGCGGGGCGCGGAAATTATAGGATGTTCGAATATGAGACGGCGACGATGATGACGGCGAATTTTCGTTTCACGCAGGCCCTGATAAGTTGTTAGACACGTTACTAAAATTGCGGAATGAGATGAGTGTAACAGTTTCGGTGATTAAATTGGTCAAAGAAATAGTTCAATTTTACTTTTTGTTGTAAGAAACAACACGTAACTATATAAATACAGGCATAAAATAATGATTGAACATTTGTAGTTGAATATTAAAATTAGAGCAGAATTAAATGCTCTCGATGATTTTAAGATTCAGTCTCGTTCATTGCCCTTGACGACCAACACGTTCCACGAAGATCTATTGCCTAAAGTGCTGGGCATACTTGTATTATGGGAGCTGGGCATGCTTGTATCACATGTAACTGATAAATATGTGTTCCTTTCTGCCCGAACTCTCACGTAGATTTCTCAAGAGCGAATCATAAAAATATTTATCTCCAAAATGATTTAACTTCGCACTCGCTAGTTTTACAATGCTGATAATTTTGGAGATATTGAAGTGAATCTGTTACTTTACAACCATTTAAAAATTAAAAATTGAATAGTAGACCCGAATAGCTGTCTGACATTTGAAATATATGAAAGACAATGAAATAACAAAGTACTGGAATATGCATTTATTTTTCGGGATCTCCCAGTCCCTTCATGCAATTTTAGCCATTACCATTTCTTGTTTTTTTCTGGAGTTATTTTACTTACTCTTTTCCCATCACTTTAAGTCTACATTTAGAGAACCCCCATACATTAATTTCTTGTAATTCTGAACGTTCCCTTCGTTTAAGCATATTTTCCAGATACTATTTCGAAGTAGGTGAGAAACAAACATCTGGTTATTTACATCCCCGTGAGTGGTGAAACCTTGCTCACCACGCTCGTCTTTGCCCCCGTCCGAGCCCCACGTGTCGCTCGTCGGCCACGGCCCCACGTGGTGCCGCGATAGTGGAGCGGGAGGCGCGGAGCGGCGTCGCAGGGCGGGGCGGTGGGCGACGTGCCGGTACGTATGGGAAGGCGCCGACCCTCGCAACGGCCGCCGGCGACTCCTAGCGGCGCGGCCTAGCCCGCCCCGCCCCCCTCACCGCGCCCAACACTTCACGCCCCCCTCCGGAGGCCCCGCCACGCCACGGCCCCGCTGCGGCCCGCCCGCTCGGCTGCCCCCCCCCGCCCCGCCCCGCCCCACGCCGCCCCGCCCCGCCCCGCCCCGCCCCGCCCCGTCCCGCCCCGCTCCGCCCCGCTTCGGCGAGCCCGCACAGCCCGGGCGGCCACGCGCTCGGCCCGAAGCGGCGCCGGCGCCGCACGCGCTCCGCGCATAGCAAACAGCGCCCGCCGCTACAACGTGCGTAGAAAGATTCTCAAGGCGGGCAACATTCAATTATGCTACCACGAAACACATGGAAATTCACGACACACGTACCGTCTGAGGTGGCGCAAAGAATCATCTGATGTTACTCCGGGAGGTTCTAGGGTTCCAGTCCCGATGCTGGTAGGATTTCGACACTGGTTACATAGCTAGGTCGAATTCACCTCCTTTCTGGAGGAGAATTCTAGCGGCGGACTGCTCTGACCGGTAGTTTTCCGCAGTTTCTCGGATCAATGCCAGGAGAATGCCGGAACAGTACCCTAGCAAACGGGCCACGGACCGCGCACGATCTCTCCTTCCTCTTCCTTATCTTATCATCATAACTTACTTTCACACACTTACATGCCCTACTCTACCACATATTTCGTGAGACCGGTCGGGGACTTAGAGCTTGTCCCGGTTGAAGCGGTGCCCCGTTGGTGGGAGATACCTGCTTGGGGAAAACCCCGCTAGCCGACGGTAGATCGGCGTCGAACCTCGCCATCCAGAGGAGGAATATTACCACCAGTTCCCGGATTACGGGACTAATGACAGCAGTTGATGCGCCCGGAGTCACTAACACTCAATCCATCAATCAACCGGCTGGGGCGGTGCTCCGCTGCGCTGATGAGAGGTATATGGATTGGGGAAACCTTGCAAGCCGACGTGTAGGTCGGCTCCTGATCTCAGCATCCAGCGAGGGAAAACAAACTCCTTCCGTGGTAAAACATGCACTACACTTTTGGTACTAATGACCATAGCAGGTGACGCTCCCGAACACACAATATAATCCATCACTAGACACATGAATTACATTATCCTTATAATAGGTGTTTTATGTAATTTATTTTTGTTCATAGGGGATTTTCTTGCAACGAGTGTCACTAATCTCGCCCACATTTGTGTCATTGATGTCCGTTAATTGCGGTATTCCGTGATCGTGCTGTAGAAAATCTATAGCGATGGAAAGCGGTAGCCACTGTTTCGTTGTTGATTTTATGTGGTATTCTATCGTTTCATATTTTTGTTCATTATTGCATAGAAAACAAGCTGTTACACGGAATATTGTAAGCATGACATTTATACTTGTGTTAAAAGAACTCCAGAGAATAATTTATGTTCCTGAAGTTTTCATTTATGATGATATGAGCTTTCTTTCTAGACGTAGTAGCAAACCTATTAGGCGTTAGCTGCATATGCCCCATCGACGTCAATGAATACGAACCAGAATTTGCTTTACTCCAACTTCACCATAAGCATATAGCAGCTAAGAACGGTTTTAGATAATTCGAAGCGACGCAATTCATGAATACATCTTTACCTGGAGCATATAATGCTTCAACGATCTCGATATCTAAATTGACATCTGGCAATCAGACATGAAAAACGTGCTTATATTTTTCATTTAGGAGGCTCCATCTATTAAAGAGATAAAAATCACGAAAGTGTATTTGAGATAACAAAAAAGCCTTAAAAGTGTCTGTTCCATTTTTGCAACAATGGGCTATAATGGGTTAAAGCAGAATTCCATAGTAAGGTAAACAGGAAGGGAGGATTGCACTAGACGTGTGACTCATTGTTTAAGTTACTTTCACAGCATCTGCCTGGATTTGGAAGATTAAATCATATAAATGATCTATTAAATTCACAGATGGACAAAATCACAGAAACGGCTCCAGCCCTTTGACTGTTAACCATTGCACACACATACTCATGCTGGCATATCAATGGTGCTGACTCGCCAGCCGGTTGTGCGGTCTGATGTGTCGAGCAATTCGCGCGTAACGCAGCGCCGTCAGTGGCTAGAATTATCTAGACCCGAGAAAAATGACCCTAGCTCCATCTATTTGCAATAAACAAATTCTTAGAACCTTGGGACAACCCCAGATGTCATCCCTGTTGCAGAAGCGTAAGATGGAATCTTGAAATAAAAAAAAAGTAACAACGTCCGTGTACGTCTATAGCAATGGGAGCACTGCAGGTCCCGGATGCGCAAACACGTACACAGCACACGGGACACGGATCCCGTCGAACTTACAGGCACGCACATATAGATAAAGGGCAAAAATTCTCACGCACACAGTGAACAACATCGAACTAGCATCTTAGCTAGTGTGTAAATTACGCTCACCTAAGGCCAATAAAGCTGTACTTTCACATTGTGTTTTATATATGAATGTTGTTAAAAATTATCCGAGGATTGAATATTATTTAATTTCGCCTAAGAATACATGTACACAAGGCAAGTTAAACGTCGCAAAAATGTTTGCAATGAAAATAACAGAATAATTAATATTGACTTCATTGATTTTCTTCAATATCTGTGGATACCACTAAAATCAAATATTTTATTAAGAGAAGTTTTTGTCCCCTATTTCTTAATTGGGGCCATATCGCCGCAGCCACTTGTCGGCCTCAACAAGCGCGCCCGTCGGGTCGCGGCTGGGAGCCTATGTCAGCACCACCTATCCGTTGGTAGGTTGATTGTTAAGTGATTCAAACTACTGAGGTCATTAGTCCCGTAATAGTGTGTATGTTTTTCTTCGGGAGGTGGCGGTGATCTTCCCCTGCTTGATAGCATGATCCAGCACCGACTACCGTTGGCTAGAGGATTTTCCCCAACCAGTATCTCCCACCGGCGTGGCACTGCCCCAGCCGGGACAACCTCTAAGCTCCCAGTCTGTGCGGTCTCCCAGTCTGTGTGGCAGTGTGATGCATGTAAGTGTAAGTGTGTGTAAGGGATGAGGATAGGACGAAGAAGAGGTAGAAAAGATTACGCGCGGTCCGTGGCCCGTTTGTTAGGGTACTGCTCCGGCATTCGCCTGGTGTTGATCGGAGAAATCACGAAAAACTACCGATGAGAGCAACCGGCCCCTAGAATTCTCCTCAAGACATCGACTGAATTCGACCTAGCTCACAAGCGAGTGTTGAAAATCTTACCCCAGAAGGGACTTCAACCAAGGACCTCTCGGTCAGAGGCACTGCAGTGACATCAGTTGATGCACTGAGCAATCTCTCCCGGTCCCACATCTCCGTCGTCCCTTCCCTCTGCACCCTATCTCTTGCTTCCTCTAGCGCATCTCGGCGTCCTAGTGCTTTCCACTAGGGAGTTTGTCCACACTCGAACGATAAAACATTATCGACCTTCTGCGCAAGCGCAGTTCAAGTTTCGCATCACTTTTGTACATTTGCACATGCAGAAAATCGATAGCACTGTCCGCTGTGGTGTGCACAAACTCTCTACTGTCTCCAGGAAAAGGAATAGGGAGTTTAAGAACTGCATAGCTTTACAGCAATCAACAGCAAATCGCTCTTCTGGGCATGCACAGTTGGAGTTGCACATCAGGTTTTGAGTATCTGCTCCGGCGCAGAAGATCGATTTGCTCTGCGCTATGCCGTGCTTTAACTCCAAAGGGTTTGCACAGCGTATCGTAAAACGTTATGATGCACGTCAGAGACAAACACTTGACTTGTAACGCTTGAAGTATTAAAAGCGTTTTGCACAATGTTTTCGTTCTAAGATAATGGAAGTAATTCTGAAAAGTGTCTGCAGATCGTGTTGCTAACGATAAATTCTCACGTCACATCCTCTTGATTCGCATTTCCTCGTCTAGCGCTTCCTAACAACACGATATTTCTTCGTGAGATTAGAGAATTAGTAGCGCACTCCGCCGCCTCAGTTGGAAACAAGTTCTCAGTTCTATTTATCGTGATCATTCCCGTAGTACATGATCAAGCGTTATGATACTATTAGCACATTCACAGAGGCTCAAAAGCAGGCTCGTGTCTTATACGATGTACGTCTTGTACTTGTATGCATTTTTACCTGACAGCGGAAAAGAAGAAAGATTTTATTTTTTTCCTTGATTTCCTGGATTTAAATGTTTCATTTAATCAATTTCATGATTTTCATGATCGAAGAATCGAAACTATTTTGAGTGTGAGAATGAAATACTTTGCAAAAATTTTGTCAAAAATAAGTATGAGCAGTAACAATGTAAAATATCCAAAGTCCACCACTTATTGATGTAATAGTTAGTTTTCCTTTAGGAGACTGTATACGAGCTTAACAGCAAGTTTTACACAGTAAAACGATTGTATATTGGCAAGGTTGGGCAAAATGCTTTAAATTTAGTATTTAAATACTTCGCCAAAATACTTCGTAAATAAGTATTTAAATACATACTCAAAGAACATTACGTTTTGAATAGATAAAAAAAAATGTATGTATTTAAAATACTGCCAATACTCAAAATACAGTAAATACAATAATTATTCATTATTCCTTTTTCATTGCAACAATTTATTTTAATTGTCATTTACAATAAATTAGTAATTGACAGTAATACATTTCTAAACAATGACTTGTCAGTCTAACTCAAATAAGCGGAATGTTCTTTTAAGGCATCAAGTTTTTTCAAACAAATCTTCAGACAATAATTGGCGATTTATTAACCCTGCAAAGAAGAACTGTCGTTCAACTGACGCGGATGAAAGTAAACTAGTGAAGGAATAAACCAATTTTTATTGGCGGGTAATTGTCCAGCATTTTTAATGATTTAGATTTGATTTAGATTTCATGAATTTGAAAATGATAGAGAATTCAAATTCAACAGTTGAAAGGGAACTTTTATTTTTGTTTCACTGATGTTCGTTCACTAGCAGAATCAAACAAAAAGAAACAATCCTCGTTATCTTCAGCAGTGTTAGAAGTATTTTAACTTTTTTAAATCACCTATTTTATGTATTTAAATACATCTGTAAAATACATGCCCAGAACACTCAAAAAATACAGTTATTCAAATACAAAACGTATGTATTTCAAATTCAAGTACCAATCCTGTATGTTGTAAACTTATAATCCAAAATATTGGCCATGAAAGTGGTTGTCTCCTCACCCCGTCTAGTTCCCATCTCCTTACAACCCGCGCTCTTCCTCCGGCACGTGTTTGCTTATCGCGAGCGCTGGCGCTACGCAGCAGGGCGGCCACTCAAGAAGTTAAACGACCGTCTCATAGATTTACTGCGGCGGCGGCGGAGGGGGTGGTGGGGGCGGCGCCGCGTCGCGGGCTCGCTCCGGCGCACGTACAAAGGGGGCCTTGGGCCGTTTCCCACACGGCCAGCGCGTTAATTGCGCCGATAATTGCCGTTATGCAAACGCCGGCAGCCGCCGCGGAGGAGGGGGCGCTGCGGTAGCGGAGCCGGTGGCAGGGCCGGCGCAGGAAGGGTCTCGACCAAGGAACATCGTCTCGATAAGAGTGAATCCTCGATTGAGTTCGGTGGAAACAATATTGCTCGCGAAGTCGTAGGCTTCCGCGGCCACAATCATGAAGTTCGTCTTGGCTGTCCGGGTGACGCCGCGTTGAAGGCAGAATTGCCGACGTTTCGATTATCGAAACGTCGGCAATTCTGCCTTCAACGCGGCGTCACCCGGGCAGCCAAGATGAACTTAATGTTGCTTGCAGCGTTCCAAGTGGCTTGGCGAAGAACCACGTTACCACCTAAGAAGCCTTATTTGCTGTACATGTATCTTGTCAAGTTACGTCTTAAAATATTATTAGGCTTCTAGCTGTCCCGCTGAACTGGAGCTGAATCAAAATGTAAAGAACTCACGATTTATTATGAATATATAGTGCACACAGTACTGAGGTAAGGGCACAGTTCTGCCTCTATTGTCTTCTCTTTCTTCTTGTTCTTCCTTATCGTTCCTCGTTCTTCTTCTCCACCTCCTTCTCCTTCTCCTCCTCCAATTTCTTGTCTTTCCTCTCGCCTTCTCTTTCTTTTTGTTCCTTTAGATCACTTTGAAACAAACGTCCAAACATCCAACTGTAAACGAAATCAAAATATGACTTGGAAAAGTACGAAACACATTCGTTCACAGGGAGTGCAAAAATATAATGCTGGCCGGTTCCGCGTAAGAATAAATATGCAAAACTTGCCAACCACCCATCGCACTCAATTCCAACCATTTCCCAGTGGGCTCTCACTTTTTTTGCAAGTTTCTTTCTCTTATTTCACCCACTTTGACCTCAACCTCCCTAGCGTGGCTGGGGTGAGTGTCTTAATGACTGAATTTCTGGATATCACAAATGCTTATCTTTGCCTCTTCAATTTCCCTTTACATATTTCTTCTGTTACTTGAACTATGATCTTGAAATAGTGGATTACTCGACCTACTTATCACTTTCAGGTTCGAGATCTTGCAGCCTTACTACGGTAGTTTCTCAGTTGTGGTGACGTAGTTGTGGGGGCGAATGGGACTGTAAAAATTAGGGTGAATAAGAGGATGGTCTTCCAAAGGCGGGTCACTGATGTCAGGGAATTCATCCATCATCAGAAATTGTAATTGGAACAAATTCTCTACAACATATTCAACAGAACGTATGTGGAAAATAATCCTACACGTGCCAAATTTAAAATAATAATAATAATAATAAACATAATAATAATAATATGAAAATAAATGACTTACTAAATTAGGCATACATTAATTTACAGTGTATTTACATTAATGTTTTTCACTTGCCATAATCAAATTCATTTACACACTTCTTTTGTTAGTATGATTATGTAGGTACACTAACTGGATATTGGTGCTGAAGTATCACTAAGCTATTACGTGGCATTCTTTGGCAATTGTGAAATGGTTAATGATAATTAATTTTGATACATATTGGTTTGTATCTGAGGTCCACACAAGGTGAAAATATCTTTTGTAAAGCCTTTTATGAAAAGCGTTTCTTTGTTAGAGTTATTCAATTGATACTCTCTGAAAATTGTTCCATGTTTGCTTTGTAATTTGAAGATTATGAGCGGAAATATTCATTAATGATTGACGGGGAGCTAGTGTTTATAAGTTAAGGCAATATTTTGGATATTGGTCATGGTAAAAATATTATTAAAACGTGTATATAAATGCAACTAGGAATCGGTACCGCAAAATGTACTACATTTTACATATTTAAAATTTTTTAAAATGGTAATTTACCCGAAAAAAGAACATTATGTTTCAAATGCTGTAAAGATGAGTTCGTAGAACAACAATGCGTTTATTTAAAGCAGCGGATACTAAGTGCAAAAACGGAGAAATGTCGACTTAATAAAATGTATTTTTCCATTCCCTTACAAAAATTACAAAATTAGTGTTAACTTTGCATTGTCCAACTCCCTTGAATTTTTTGCAGTGGTGATCAAGAACTTTGCATTGTGAAGATGATTGTGAAAGAAATTATTAAAGATTAGAATTATAATATTTGTGTAATTCGTCTGGCAGTTAAGGTAGAGAAATTGGAAAAATACAGTTTATTTAGGCCATACCGAATCAATTATTTTCATTACGAATGAGCATTATATTCTATGCTACAGAAATATTTGTGCAACGAAGTGTCACAGTTAACTTAATTTTAATTTCTTACTGAAGAATAAAGTTTATAAAGAAATTAACTTGAACTTGTTTTGTTAATTGGTTTAAACAACATAAGTATATATACACTAATATTCTTTAAAAATGAATTAGCACCGTATTTTTTATCTATTTTGTAGGAAGTTTCCCACGTTTTCCAACATTCCCTGCATTCACCACTGGCTTGAGGCAGATAGTTGAAGCGGTGATGGTAGTGACGCCTGAGATCGATGTGGAAATTCGGTGCTAGTGATAGCACCGTGGATTCTGATTGTACTGGGAACGGTGCTGATGAACGGTGAAGCTAAAATAAAAAGGAAGATTAGATAAAGAACGATCTAATATATGAGAATATAGAATAAAATTGTAATACATATTTAGGACGTAAAACCACGGAAAATCACTGCATTTCCTCCCAAGTTTTTTTCCATTTCTTGATCGTAGCATTGAATTGTCAAAGGACATAAGTCAACAATCACACGAAAATGAAAATGCAATTATATTAACATGCAATTGCTTCAAGTAAATGCACATGTGAATGATCGGTGATCGTGTTATTGGGGTGTGCCAGTCATCTCAGTTAAATATTTTCAGCGCAAAGTTAGATAATTTTTATTATAAACATTACAACAAGTTTTAAAAAGTTCAGTTACAGTCTACATTTGCATTGTTGATTTAATGTTGGCTAGATCGCAATAAATCAATGTCTTGGACCTACTAAGCAAAGATAATATCTGACAAAACAGTTTCAGCTTTCTGGCTGATGAAATAGGGAATAGCACCTATTATGGTAAAATGACATTAGAGGCGATCGTTACGGGTTCTCTTTGCTCCAGGCACTGCAAGGCCGCGTCAGTCCAGTACTTGCGGGTGTTCGGGAGCCTTGCGCTCAGAGGCATTCATCCTGACAGCGGCTTTGACACACATGTCCTACACGTCGGAGCCCAGACAACAAAATAAAGAAGCACTTGCTTACACTGTTCTGAGGTCTATTGAAAGGCAGGGTTATTTCTTAATGGGGATTTCCGTTTTAGTCAGTCTGAGCAGATGAGTTTTCAGTTAACTTCAAGGATGTTGTACATGCAGTTTAAAAACACCACCTGACGCACTAAAGTTCCTGGAACAGGGGTTGACAGGAAGAATTTATAGTCCGCAAAAAATAGGTTTAATAAAGATCCGGAATTTAGTGTCTCGAATGTGTGGAAAATGTGTCGTCTCGGTTATTTTTAGCCAATAATACAGAGAATATACATTGAAATAAAATAAAACATTGTACCTTGGTCTGTCACGTGTTTGACGCACATTACAAATCTGTTTGAACAAGAGGTGTTGTCAAAAAATTAAGAAATATTCTGGAGATTAAATTATCGTTATAATCGGTCTGCAGATCAACGAAAAATAAAGTTTATAATGTATACATTTGGAAAAACTGGTCTGCCACTGACATCACGGAACAGGGTTGCGCAGGTGATTGAGAAATCAGAAAACGCGCTGAAATCTTTCGCGTCAAGAAAGTCGGGTCAGGGACACAATATTGTAACCGATATGTGCCAGAACCCACTCCACTCGGCATACCGTAGTAAAGTAAAGTGTATGATACACATTTGTGAATAATTTTTTCAAGAATATGCGAAAATATAGTAATGGACAGAAAAACAGCATTTAACATTAAAATAGCATACGGGTATGCACATAAATGAATTAGAAAAATAAGAAACCCTTTCAGATGTGCAATGTGAATTACGAGGTGGAATTCTGTTTTATTTTTGTTTAAGAACAGTTAAAAAAAATCAAAATCGGACAATAGACAAACAAGAGCACGTATGATGAAACATTTCAAGAGGGAACGACGTGAAAGAAAATGTTGCTAAAATGTGAAATTTTACACACTTAAGTGGAAAAACATTTTTATTTAACTTCTTTACACGTGAGGAGTAATTTTACAGAAAGCTAATAAGATTTCACTCCCAAGCTAATAAGTCTTCTTACATCAATACGGAAGAGTACAAAACTTCTCGAAGTAATCCCATGTTTTTACTGTAGTTTCCAATTGAAATTTCTTTAATGAAATTGCTATATTAGCTGAATGATCTCGTTAATAAGACACTATGAAGGATTCTTTGAAGTTTGTTTCCAGTTCGCGTAACCTCTGTGTTTTCAATAGTTAGGGTTTCCCAAAGACTTCAAAACAGGAAGGTACTAACTAAAAAGACGTTTCACAAACCCAGGGTTCTTCCTTGTTTCACATTCTCGTTAAAATGACAAAAGTTTTACAAAACATGATCTTGCTTCACAAGAACAAAATTTTCCTTTCAACTACAATGAATTCGTAGTAAATACAAAAGGGGAAAATTTTTTCATTATTTTCGTGCTTCTTAAAAAAATATTGATCTAGGAAAAACACGACTTTCAGTGCTTCAAAATCACTGAAAGTGAAAACTGCTAAAGTATATAATTTCAAATGTGGAAGATGCTATGTACACGTATTGGAAACGATGTCTCAATATCTGTAATGTTGGAGTAGTAGTGTAATTGTAATGATTTCATGAAGCCTGTGACGCTAATTTATCTTCGATTCTCCTTTGTAAATAATCCGTATCACTCTAACATTATCTTGAACAAGGCAAGATTCTCATTCGGGATCATACACCTTGCTTAATGCATCTGCTTACGACATAACTTTAGGACATGACAACCTCCCAATTCAGTCATGGACAGCTTAAACAACTGGTCTTCGGTTGTATTCTTCCCGTGACTGTAAATACTTCACTTTATAAACGTCATAAGTTTCAATTGGATATTTACTAGTTCGTACATGAGATGTTCAAGATCATAATAAAACGAAGACTATATGTACTACTTTTAGATAAATACAATCGTTCTTGATCCGTAATTAGATGTCCCTGGTCGACACCACAAACAAACCAGATATGCACTCGCTTCATGATCATTGATTAATTGATTAGTACTGATTCCGGGTGCGTCAAATACTAGGGTCATTAGTCCCGTAAGTGTAGTGCATGTTTTTCTCTCGGGAGGTGGTGATTATTCCCCCGCTGGATGGCAAGATTCGGTGCCGTGCTACCGTCGGCTTGCGAGGTTTTCCCCAACGAGATATGTCCCATTAGAGGGGCACCGCCCCAACCGGGACAAGCTCTATGCTACCGACCAGTCTCCCGGCATGTATGGAAATGTAGTGCATGCAAGTGTGTGTTTACACACTTGAGGATAGGGTGAGGATAGAACAAGGAATGAGAAGAAAAGATCGCGCGCTGTCTGTAGACCATTTGGTAAGGTACTGCTCCGACGTCCACCTGGTATTGAGCGGAGAAACCGCGGGAAGCTACAGATCAGAGCAACCAGCTGCTAGAAGTCTCCTTCAGACAGCGACAGAATTCGACCTAGTTATCTGGCTTGTATCGAAAATCCTGCCACCATAGGGACATGAACCCCAGTGCTTTCCGGTCAGAGGCACGACATAAACATCAGTTGATGCCCTGAACCACCTCTCCCGATATTCATGATCAAATTATCTTATTGCCTACTTGTATTTCTTCAATTTATGTGATTCTCACTAATAAGATTCACTCGAAATATGTTACGTAATACAATACTGAAGTATCCAGCGAACCTCATTCATTTGCTGAGTCTCCGAGTAGAGGATACGCCTGTTAATTTTCTCACTGTTGAAGACGAACTACGTAAAGACCTTCGTGGCGTGGTTTTTGCCAATTCACAAATTGCGCCGTTGCTGTTTGTGCGCCGTGATGGAGGCGCTTGGAATGGAGGGCGGTCGCGTTGACAGGCGGAGTGGCCCACGTCGGACAGAAGCCGCAGTTGCTCTAGGCGTAATATATTTTGTATTTAGCCATTATATGTCCGTAAAGAGTAATTAGCTTCGGCGGCGTTAGATTCTGGGGTTCCTAGTCGGTCTCAATCAGTAACCGGCGATGTGTCGAATTCACATAGTTAACGAATTCGGCTAGTAACGCCGCGATCGCGGTCAAGTTTTTGATTGATTGATCTTTTCGTGTCAACGTCAACTGCTTTGGTCATTAGTCCCGTTAGTGTACTGCATGTTTTTATCGGGAGATGGCAATGATCCCCCGCTGGATGGCGAGATCCGGCGCCGACCTTCTGTCGGCTAGTGGGGTTTCCCCCTAACCAGGACTCTCCCACCAACGGGGCACCGCCCCAGCCGAGACAAGCTCTAAGCTTCCGACCGGTCTCCCGGAATATGTGGTAGTGTAGTACATGTTAGTGTAAGTGTGTGTGTGTAAAGGGAGAGGATAGGACAAGGAAGAGGAAGGAAAGATCGCGCGCGGTCTGTGGCTCGTTTGGTAGGGTACTGCTCCGGCATTCACCTGGTGTTAATCGGAGAAACCACGGAAAACTACCGATCAGAGCAGCCGACCGCTAGAATTCTCCTTCAGACAGTGACGGAATTCGACCTAGATGAAAAGCTAGTGTCGAAAATCCTACCGCCGTGGGGAGTGGGAACGTAGGACCTCCCGGTCAGAGGCGCTGCTGTGGCATTAGTTGATGCACTGAGCTACCGCTCCCGGTATCGCGGTCAAGTCCTTTTAGTAAAAACATCTCAGCATTCTCCTGGATAACCGAGGGAAACCAAGAAAATCCTCGGCTAGAATTCTCGAACGCGAAGTCAGCGCGCTACGCCCTGAGCTGCTTCGCTCGGTCGAGCGCAAAATAATTGAATTCACTATGCCTGCCCGTGAGCGAAGTTCTAGTGTTAGACTACTTAGGTGGGTTTCTAGTATTGTGTTTTTACAATAATTTTCTATTAATTTGGTCTTTTGCATTTACATTACAACTGCAGACTGTAGATCGCAGTCTTATTGTAAATAATATCATGAGTCTTAACTTGCAATTAAAGATTTATATAGGTTCATGGTTGCTTTAACTGAAATGTGCAACCATTTCGGGCTACGTATAATGACTGGCTCAATCCTGGCCTAGATAACCACAATGAGCATTGAATTTTGAGGAATATGTATTTCAATATAATTTTATAATAATAATTTGTAGATGGAAAATTTAAGTATTGTATTTTATATTACATTATAAACGGCAAACAGTTCTCATATTGTTCAATTAAAGTTGTTTTTTTTAAAGCGACTAATTTTCATAGATTACATTGTACGAGTTTATTGTATATGATTTCTCTCAATTAATTCAGGAAAATACGTTGGATTGGAATATCATTTAGTTTAAACAAAAATACGACTTTCTCGAAAATACTATATTCGAAACAATTTTTCCAGCGCACAAATTATCCTTGGTCTTGTTATTTAAAGATCCACGATTGCTATACAAAGAGATTTAATGCATTTCATATTCGCGTAATTGACACATTGATTATATCCCCTCCTCACCAGATAGAGGTAATCTGACAAGAACAACATGCCATATATACGATAAGTGAATGATCAAAAAATAAATGATCTCACCTATTTGTATTAAGGGGAATTAATATTAAGATCGCATAAACTCTTTGTTATTGTGAAATGTGTTTGTCAACTGTATCGCAATAGATTTTATAATTTTCCCTTACTTTATTATTTTTTATTTCGTAAACCAATGACGTGAGTGATCATTTTTTCTTTGTTAAAAGAATATCTCTCCCTCTGGAGATGGGAAATCGCGATAATTTGGGCAAAGAGATATTAACTTCTTTTTCGAAAACAAGGTTTCATCAAAGTTGGAGAGACATTCTTTCTGTAAACTTCGCTTTTATTGACAAGCCTGCAACCCCACTGCCTTTTGTTTCTCCCTAATTTTCTTTCCACTCCAATTTGTTCCGATAATGTTAATAACTTCGGCATATCTCAAAGGAGATGATGTTTCTAACCTTCACATTTTGCATCATTACCAAACAAATGATGACACATCTTTGTGTTGCCCGCAAATCGATGACTAAGAAAACCGCAATCGGACCTCTATAATTATCCGCTGATTGTGTGGGAACTTGAAATACAGATAGGAAAAAGATTCCATCTGCGTCAAAAACTCATCAATCTCTCATTGACAAATGAGTGCGGATGTCAGAGAGAACACTGACCAACGTTTGACTACAATCTCTTAGGAAATGGTGAGGTCGGACGCACGCAGCAGAAATGAGAAGAATGTGTAAGAGAATTCAAAAAGAACGGGTGATTAATAAGTCAGGAATAAGTAGCTGAGGAAAAGAAACGTAGTACATAAGGATGGGAGTGCGTTTGGCGAAAAAAATACTATTAAGTAAATGATAGCTAGTTGATGCTATATGTGTAGTTCAGTTTCTCAGCTTAGCATGTTTTTCGAAGAAATGAAGAATGAAATTCAAAACGTACACAAGTGAACAATAGAAAAGTCGACAGATATCAAGATATTCGTCAATAGCAGAAAGAGTCATACAAAACAGAGAAGAAAAGAAACGACGCAATAATCATCTAGGATCTAGAACAAATGTCGATCAAGTTATAACATTATTGTTCAAACAAGCCCCGAATTCGGTCAACGGCTGCGATCGTTTGTCCGTAAGTGTAGTGCATGTTTTATCACGGGAGTTGGAGGTGATCTTCCCTGTTGGATGGTGAGACCCGGCGCCGACCTATATGTCAGCTTTTGAGGTTTTTCTCAACCAGGTATCTCCCACCAGCTAAGCACCGTCCCAGCCGGGTCAAGCTCTAAGTTCCTGTCTGGTCTCTCGACATGTGTGGTAGTGTAATGCATGTAAGTATAGTTGTGTGTAGGAAAGGGGTGAGGAGAGAGCAAGGAAGAAAAATGAAAGATCGCTCGCTCACCATGGCCGTTTGTTAGAGTACTGCTCCGCCATTCACCAGGTGTTAATCAGAGAAATCACGGAAAACTACCGATCAGAGTAGCCGGTCACTAGAATTATCCAGATGGCTGCTGAATTCGAGCATGCTATCTAGCAAGCGTCGAAAATCCTGCTATCATGGAGACTCGAAAACTAGGCTTTTCGGTTCACTACATTGACATCAGTTAATGCCCTGAGCCACCTCTGCCGGACAGAACACTTGCTGACTCTTAATAAGGATTCCTGGTAAAAAATGAAGTTATTTCGCGATAAAATCGTAATAAATTACACGTCAGCCGAATGTTTAATTAAGAGTATTCTTTACTATTAGAGAAACTTCATGTAAGAGAATTATTTTGAAAAAACAAGAACGTGGGAATGGTGGGTCAGTGGTTGTGTGAGGGGTGATTTACTTCGCGACGGCCACTATACGTTTTTTCACTTGACATTCAGCTGAACGAATTCAACGTCGCCTACAGCCCGATCAGAGCACGCATTTGGAAAATGAATTCACGATTTTATTGATTAACTGTGCGACTAAGATTGACGAAAATACAAAACAAATACACGTACTAAGAATTGCTTGTTTTGTTTCTCACTTGAAATAGATCTAGTGCACGTTTAATGTATAGTTTACGGGAGAAAACGTTTTGAACTCATTTTCAGATTTCAAACGGGTCCGTTGAGGATATGAAATGGCGAATGGTGTCTACGCTGGTTAAATGATTATATGTAATTGGTAATTCATTGCTTACCTTTCTAATTACATTTAAAACTCCAGGTTTTACTCTTCACTGTCAGTTAGGGGCCCCGTTTGAACCTTATGCACTGCGGCCTCCAGGATCTAGCCAGGTCCCTGCCTTTCGATCCATACGAAGAAAGAAGAGTTAGTGTTATGAACTCACATAGTTTTAGTAAGACCATTGAGGTGTTCGAGAATAAATTCGGATGTGTTACCTCCTGTTGCTTCATCAGATTTTCTTTCTGCCGTAAGTTGCCCAAGAAGTCTCATTTCCTTACGCTGCTTTTAAATAAAACTCCAAACCAACGAATTCTACGGATTCAGAACACAGGAGGTACATAAAATTTAACGCCGACGTGTTTATTCAGAGTCTCCTCAGATACGTTTCTCTTCAACTTCCTTACCAAGAAAACCTATTTTATTTCTTATTCTCACGGCTCTTATAGAAATAATAATCTTGTAAATTATTCTCCCATTACAAAATAGCAACAAAAAATTTATTTTTAATAATTTTAATGTTCAAAATGTTTTGAACTGTTAAAGTAGGTTAACCACATATCCAGCGTAAGATTAGAAAATCTGGTTTATATTTACGCAAATTCAACCTGCGAGAATGCTGAATCCGAGCCGTAAATTACGTTTTGCAACATGCTGTCGTGGCCAGGTGCGTCTCGGCGAGTGTGCTCCAGCGGGAGTGCTCGTGTGGACCTCTCCTGGGGCGCTCCCGTCCATCACGACGGGAGGGCGTGGGCGTGGGCGCGGGCGCGGGCGAGGGCGAGGAGCGACGACCTCCGCACCAGGAAGTGCGCGGGCGGGCGAGCGGGCGGGTGGGCGGGTGGGTGGGTGCCCGGGGCAAACAGCGGGGCGGAAGGCGCACAGTGGCCAGTCTGTGCCCCGGGCCACCGCTCGCCCCGACCCACTCCTCGCACGTTCGGGGAACGGGTCGCCGCGGCGCGTAAGGGCTCGTGCGCGCGAGGAGTGGCAGACGCTTCCTGCGGACGCTTCCCCCCCCCCCGCGACGATCCGATGAGCACCTCCCCATATTCGTTTCAATTCAATAGCTTCTCCACACCGCCGGCGATCCGATGAGCACTTTCCGATATTAGTTTCAATTCAATAGCCTCTCCACACCGTCCGACGATCCGATGAGCACCTCCCGACATTCGTTTCAATGCAATAGCTTCTCCACATCCTCCGACGATCCGATGAGCACCTCCCCATATTCGTTTCAATTCAGTAGCATCTTCACACTGTCCGACGGACCGATGAGCACCTCCCGACATTCGTTTCAATTTAATAGCTTCTCCACACCCTCCGACGATCCGATGAGCTCCTTCCGATATTCGTTTCAATTCAATAGCTTCTCCTCACCCCCCGACGATCCGATGAGCTCCTTCCGATATTCGTTTCAATTCAATAGCTTCTCCTCACCCCCCGACGATCCGATGAGCACCTCCCGATATTCGTTTCAATTCAATAGCTTCTCCTCACCCCCCCGACGATCCGATGAGCACCTCCCGATATTCGTTTCAATTCAATAGCTTCTCCTCATCCCCCGACGATCCGATGAGCACCTCCCGATATTCGTTTCAATTCAATAGCTTCTCGACACCGTCCGACTATGCGATGAGCACTTCCCGATATTCGTTTCAATTCAATAGCTTCTCCTCATCCCCCGACGATCCGATGAGCACCTCCCGACATTCGTTTCAATGCAATAGCTTCTCCACATCCTCCGACGATCCGATGAGCACCTCCCCATATTCGTTTCAATTCAATAGCTTCTCCTCACCCCCCGACGATCCGATGAGCACCTCCCGATATTCGTTTCAATTCAATAGCTTCTCCTCATCCCCCGACGATCCGATGAGCACCTCCCGACATTCGTTTCAATGCAATAGCTTCTCCACATCCTCCGACGATCCGATGAGCACCTCCCCATATTCGTTTCAATTCAGTAGCATCTTCACACTGTCCGACGGACCGATGAGCACCTCCCGACATTCGTTTCAATTTAATAGCTTCTCCACACCCTCCGACGATCCGATGAGCTCCTTCCGATATTCGTTTCAATTCAATAGCTTCTCCTCACCCCCCGACGATCCGATGAGCTCCTTCCGATATTCGTTTCAATTCAATAGCTTCTCCTCACCCCCCGACGATCCGATGAGCACCTCCCGATATTCGTTTCAATTCAATAGCTTCTCCTCACCCCCCCGACGATCCGATGAGCACCTCCCGATATTCGTTTCAATTCAATAGCTTCTCCTCATCCCCCGACGATCCGATGAGCACCTCCCGATATTCGTTTCAATTCAATAGCTTCTCGACACCGTCCGACTATGCGATGAGCACTTCCCGATATTCGTTTCAATTCAATAGCTTCTCCACACACTCCCACGATTCGCTGAGCACCTCCCGATATTCGTTTCAATTCGATAGCTTCTCCACACCGTCCGACGATGCGATGAGCACTTCCCGATATTCGTTTCAATTCAATAGCTTCTCGCCACCGTCCGAAGATCCGATGAGCACTTCCCGATATTCGTTTCAATTCAATAGCTTCTCCACACACTCCCACGAACCGATGAGCACCTCTCGATATTAGTTTCAATTCAATAGCTTCTCCACACCGTCCGACGATCCGATGAGCACCTGCAGATTTTCGTTTCAATTCAATAGCTTCTCCACAATGTCCGACGAACCGATGAGCACCTCCCGATATTAGTTTCAATTCAATAGCTTCTCGCCACCGTCCGAAGATCCGATGAGCTCCTTCCGATATTCGTTTCAAATCAATAGCTTCTCCACGCCCTCCGACGATCTGATGAGCACCTCCCGACATTCGTTTCAATTCAATAGCTTCTCGCCACCGTCCGAAGATCCGATGAGCTCCTTCCGATATTCGTTTCAAATCAATAGCTTCTCCACGCCCTCCGACGATCTGATGAGCACCTCCCGACATTCGTTTCAATTCAATAGCTTCTCCACAGCGTCCGACGATCCGATGAGCACCTCCCGATATTCGTTTCTATTCAACAGCTTCTGGATCCATGACCCGCATCTTGATCAGATCTTACATCCAATGTCACTGATCCTTTGATCTGATGCTGAGATGGCCCTTGTTTTGCTTCTGAAAATAAATGTAACGTCACTATCTGTGCACGTTTTATAGAGTTCAGTAAGAAATATATTTATTCAATTAACGTTCTCCATTTTCTCGCGGCAATAAGTATATTCCATCAGAAAGGGCAAGATGAGGGATAATAGCCAAAATCTGTAGCTAATATGCTTTTGAAAATAGTTTTTATTAGACGTGAGCTAATATTTCCTTCTTAATTTCTTGCCAAAAACACTCGTTTTCACTTGTATTCATAATTCAATGAGTATCTTCTCGAGTGAGCGCCCTGACAATTAGATGAGCACCTCCTCTAGCAACTAGTTTCCCTTCCAAACAATGAGTACTCTTATACATCATATTCCCCTTCAATAAGCGTCTCAATGGTGATTCAGTTCTCAGTATTGCATCTTCGGAATATGATTACACAGTTGTAAGAAGGACAATCCAATTATTAATTACATAAAAACTAAATAATGGTGGCATATTTTTCAACGTCGCCAATATGAATGTAAGTTAGTTCTAGATCCAGTCAACAATTATAGATCCAGATTAATCTGTGGATCCTTCAATATTAACCGTCCAGTTAGTTTGTTGCTTATTATCCAATGAGAATTTTTTTTCAATTTTTGAAATCGAAGTCCCCAATTGGATTATAGAACTCTCTCTCTTGTAAGTCGTCTAGTGACAAAAAATTTAAATTGGATTTTAGATTGCTCCGTGGATCGGTCTGCTTGCCATACACAAATATTTGAGATTTTCTCGTTACGCAGGCCGACAAAGATATTTTGCTTAGTTTCTGACCCTCAAAAATCGTGGTCGTGAGCAAAATTCGGAAGTTCTCTCTGGTATACGAATGCTTAGCGAGTTCTACAGAGTGGTGTCAATTATAAATCGGATAATTTTTATTTAAAAGACAAAAAAGGTAATTGAAAGTGGAAAAAGAACAAGATTGTGAAGGTGACAGAATTCTTTTGAAATTTACAACCAAATCATAAGAAATGACCTCTCCCAATATTTTCTTCAAGCTTCTGATTCAAGGGAAACATCGCATCTTTACAGATAAACGTTTCATTTACTTTAGGTGTTAATATTTTGTTTTCCTTTGCTTTGTTTTGGCAGAAAGTGAGTCCCAAATTTTCGGTACGAAGCTGCTCTGAAGCAGAATAAGGATATTTTCTTAATAGTGAGAGTCATCTCGTTCACAGCTCCGGCGGTTCTCTCACAGCTGTGTGAGAGCTTGTGTACTCGGAACACAGAGGCACGCGCATTGCATTTACAAAAGCCACAACATGCCCCACTGTCAGGAACTGTGAATGCAGACTGGGCAGCCTTGCTCCGTAATACATGACTCTTTTGGACTTTGACTGCTCAAATACTGCTTGAAATATTACTCTGCGAGGGTCCAGTGTGTCAACGTCTGCGCTTTACAGCACTGTTTTCACGCCTCTTTGTATTTCACTACGAAACACAAATAGATGCTACCACACATTTAGCTGTCACCCCAGACGTTGAAACTCCCTATAATTTCTACAATTCAGCTCTAAGGCAGCGGTCGCCAAACTTTCGAGGCTGACAGGCATGTGTTTTCATACTTTTAATTCCCACAGACCACTAGTACGAATTATAATTAAGAATAAGTATATTTGAATTACTATTAAGAATAAGTATATTTGTAAAATAATTATCATAAGATATATTGAAATAATGACTTTTGGCTTTTTGGTTTCGGTAAAACTTATGACAAAACACAGAGTTTTTTTATTGCACAGGTCGTGAATTTAACGAAATACACAGGCTAAATCTGTGATTAAGAATTTATGAATTTTAATAATATTGTTTTTATTTTCTCTATTTATAAAAGTAAGAGAATGTATGTTTGTGTGTGCCACAAAAACTTTAGAACCACTAAAGTGATTGATCCTAAATTTCGTATGAATTCGTTTGAACAACCAGGAAGAAAAAATAAAGTAGTCGCGAATCAACCTTGTATAACCTCAAAATGTGTTTTATTAAATATTAATTTCAATGCAATCCCCAATGCATCTGAGCGTCATTGTTACCGGGCGTTTCTGATGACGCGGAGCAGGGTCGAGCGAGACCAGATGAAGCGGGCGAAAGTGGCGAGCGGAAAGAGAGGGGAGAGCTCAGCAGATTGAGGGACAAGAAGGAGCGAGAGAAATTAGAAGAGGGGAAGGAGCAGGAGGAGCTAAAGGAGTGGGAGAAGCGAATGGAACGGAAGAAGGAGGCAGAGCGAAAAAGCGATCCAAGAGGAATGAATGGGCTTAGAGGAAAGAGTGGAAGAAGAGGGCGGAGCATAATGAGCGGGAAGAACAGTGCGGACAGGGCTGGATGGGCGGGGCGGGAGGAATGGGCTTAGAAGAAAGAGCGGAAGAAGCGAGTGATGAGCGGGACGAACAGCTAGAGTGGAACAAGCAGGATGAGCGGCCAGGGGAGACGAATGAAGGGTGCGGGGCAAGCAAGGCTGCTTTACGGATGATTGTGATAATCACCCAGGATACGCTGGACAGTCAGCTAGTTACCAACACAACAAAAAATTATGTCCAACATTTTCTCGCGCAATACCAATGGTCGCCAGAACATCTGCCTGCGACTGCAGTGTAGCAGATCGTGTACGTGTGCAGATCAATGTAAAAATCATCAGTGAAACTATTATACATGTTCCACAAGAGTTTATTTGGATATGAAGCGTAAAGCAGCCATCTGGCAATGAATTAAATGAGCAGAGTTAACTGACCATTCTGTGATTTTTTTGTGAAATAGTTTGTTCGGCATCTTAATTGTCTTAGCGGCAAAGGTGGCACACACAAACTTATTATGCCTTACTATTTTATTATTATTGCCTTACTACGTCGTCGTTAAAATAAGAATTCAATGACGCAAAAGAGTCTTAAATAACATCAGGTGAATAACAAAATAATATATTCTCGAAGTGTTCCTTAAGTGCTCTTAATTACTTTATCATCCCATAACAAATAGACTGTTGGAGTACCATAACAAATACAAAAACTTCATAGGAGGGAAAACTTGACACATTGGAATTTACAAATCGTCAAAATAAGATAATTTTCACTCTAGCAAGAACACTGACATTGTGCACATTCAGAAAAGATACATCTTGGTTATGATCTCTCGTGTTATTGATATTTCGTTCATGTCCGTCTCTTAAAAAACACGTCTCTTAAAACAACAGCAACATCGTGTCATCGTCAATAATAATAATAATAATAATAATAATAATAATATAATAATAATAATAATAATAATAATAATAATAATAATAATAATAATAGTAACAAAAACAACACATCCTCAGAA
This sequence comes from Teleogryllus occipitalis, assembly GCA_011170035.1. Classification (NCBI taxonomy): domain Eukaryota; kingdom Metazoa; phylum Arthropoda; class Insecta; order Orthoptera; family Gryllidae; genus Teleogryllus; species Teleogryllus occipitalis. The sequence continues at coordinate 137,536 of BLKR01001645.1, read as the reverse complement.
TTCAGTATACAGGTTGTACTTACCTGGAGGTAGTGCAGGAAGAAGACTCCTTAACTTGGAGACTACGTCAGTACTTTCTGTCCATTAACTCGACTGTTCACAAAGCTATCTGCAATCAGAATAAAAAGAAGACCCCATTATGTCTGGAACAACGAAGCAAAAATTTTGAGTACTTGAACCTTCAAGACCGCGTAAATACCTTGTAAAGAAAAGAACTTCACGGTAGATTTTTGCAACCTTAACTTTGGAGATAATTGCTAAGAAAACTCTGTGGAATGGCTTCGAACCGGAGGCCATTTAGTGAGATTGAAGGATTTCTTTTCTCCATTCCAGAACAAGTTATTAAAATCAGAGTATACAAAAAATCATTGTGTCAGTAAATTCGTAGTCAATGTCGCATATGTAAATCTACCAAAGGGTAAATCCAGCATATTTGCTATACATGCCCGGCATTGCCTGCAGTATTATAGCATCCCACGCGGCAACTGCGACTCTAAAGCAATTCACCAGATCCTTGCGAAGAGATAGGACCTAGTAGAGTATGACAAACCCTATTACAAGTGCAAATCAGATCAAGAACCAGCAATGACCAAGCTCGAAGTCTGTGGAGAGTGTAATCACCTCTGACCAACAGTGCAAGCAAACAGACCAGATATTGTTGTCTGATAAAATATACAACAACATTATTACATCAGTGATGTTGCGGTCAGATGACAGAGTAGTAACAACTGTTGCTGAGAAGAAGTGGAAACACCAACCATAATACAGTGAATTGAAGAACGTGTATGGATTACATACAATGGAAGTGCTTCCTGCCGTGGTGTCAGCAAATGCATTGGTCACCAAGAAATGACAAAAGCCCAAAAGAAATTAAAACTAACTGAGAGGTATTTGCGGACCATTCATAAAATTCCATTATTGGGAACAGATCCGTAAATTCTATATAGTCCTTATAGTTCGTAAATTCTTAAGATTAAATTTACGTAAAGAAGAAGAACTTGAATTTACATTCAAGTTTCATTCCATTTTGCCTGCAAAGCGGTGTTACTTTGGGTGATTTTGAGAACCCTGGCATCAGTGTAAATCCAGGGGAAAAGTGAAATAAATAATAATAATAATAGTAATAATAACAATTATATTAATAATACCAATAATATAAATAATAACAAGAATAGAAATAATAACAACAATAGTAACAATAATAGTAATAATAATAAGTTAAAATTGTACTCAGCGCGAATATTCAAGGTTCTCTGAACGCAAAAATCATCTCAATGCCCGTCTTTCGGATCTCCCAGCCACAGCCAGGAATCCGTTGAGTGAAGAGAGCAACGTTAGTCAGCCGTTTTGGGAGGAAGCCGCCGGCAGAAGGACCGGGGGCGAGGGTGGGGGTGGGGGCGGGGCGGGGGCGCGGTCGGTCGGGCGGCGCGATCAAGGCCTCGGCGGGAGGGCGCCCTTTGAGCGCAGGTGGCGGGCGAAAGGTCGCGCGGCGGCCTCGGGCGACGGGGGGGGGGGCGGGGCCGTGGCGCGGGTGGGCGGCGGGGACGGTAGCGTCCGGTGCGCCACCGAAGCGAAAGAGGCGGAGACGCTGTGAAGGCGGTGCAGGAGGTGGTGGGAACGGAGACAAGGGAAGAAGAATTCTGAACGATCACCTCTGAAACAAGCGGCTAAGGTTAACTCAGATCCAGCAATACCGTTGTTTCTTCAGTAAATCTCACCGGGAGAACCTAGGTTCGCATCCCGTCGGTGGCGCATTTTCGACACTACCTAAATAAGTAGATCGAATTGAACCACTATCTGGAGGAGAATTGTAGCAGATGACTGTTCTGATTGGTAGTTTTCCATGGTTTCTCCAATCAGTACTTAGCGAATGTCGGAGCGGTCCCCTAACAAAGGGGTGACCGCGTGCGATAATTCTGTCCTGTTGCTTGTCCCACATTCTCCCCTTACATTTACACTTACATGCACTATACTATTGTACATGTCGGGAGCTTGTAGCTTGTTCCAGATGGGTCGGAGCCCCGCCGGGGAAGATACCAAGAGGAGGGAAATCTCCCTTTAGCCATCGGGTAGGCTGCTACACTGTGAGATCCGGAACCGAGCAACATGTCGACTCGCGGGTGTTTCCCCCTACAGGCATCTCTGCCAGGGGGAAACCTCAACCTGGACAATTCCATTCTGATCTCACGACATATGTGGTAATGTAGTAGGTGTAAGTATGTGTCGATGTGGAGATGAGGGAACAAGGATTACTAAGAAAAGATCGCGTGCACTGCATGGCCCGTTTATTAAGGTACTGTTCCGGCATTCGCTTCTCTTGACCGGAGAAAGCACGGAAAAGACTCAAAGCAACAGGTCGCTACAATTTTCCAGAGCGATCAATTCCACCTAGATAACTAGCTAGTATCAAAAATCTGCCACCGTCGATATTGGAACCCTGAGGTCTTGTGGTCAGAGACTCTACAGTGACAACCGTTGTTGCCGGCCCTTATGCCTTCTCAACCTGTTTAGAAATAGTCAGGACACTTATCCTACTGCTGAAAATGTTCATGATAGTAGCATACTAAATTCGAAGATGGGTATGAAGTGTTGATGTAAGCGGGACCAGTTCGCCCGCAAAGTCTGTAGGACAGAGTAGGACTTAAGTATTGCGGGGCTTCCAAGCACAAGATGAGAACACCCCTTGATGAGAACCCCTCATTGATGAGGGCCTCCAAGCAACTGGTTGTTAGGCAACACGCATGATAGTAGCATAGTCAATTCAAAGATGGGTACGAAGTATCAAGGGAAGCGGGACCAGGTCGCCCGTAAAGCCTGGATGACAAGTAGGATTTAAGTATTGCGGGGCCCCCAAGCACAGAATTGTATTGCCGCCTTCCTCCTCGTAAAAACAGCTCCATCTTTGTTAAATAGCGCGGGTCTCCTAATTGATGGGGGCTCCCAAACTACTTGTTATGCAACGTGCCATTATTACCTCAGTACCATATTACTGTTACCACAGTAAATTCGATTGATTGATATTTTCATGTTTCCGGGCGCGTCAACGGCTTTGGTCATTAGTCCCGTAAGTGTAGTGCATATTTTTTCTTGGGAGATGGCGGTGATCTTCCCCCGCCCCCGCGAGATCCGGCGCCGACCTACCGTCGGCTAGTGGGGTTTCCCCCTAACCAGGGCCAAGGAAGAGGATGGCAAGATCGCGCGCGGTCTGTGGCCCGTTTGTTAGGGTACTGCTCCAGCATTCGCCTGGTGTTGATCGCAGAAACCACGAAAAACTACCGATCAGAGCAGCCGGCCGCTAGAATTCTCCTGCAGACTGTGACTGAATTCGACCTAACTGAAAAGCGAGTGTCGAAAATCCTGCCGCCATCAGGACTCGAATCTAGGACCTCCCGGTCAGAGGCGCTGCAGTGACATCAGTTGATGCACTGAGCTACCGCATTCCCGGTAGTAAATTCGAAGATGGGTCCGAAGTGTCGAGGTAAGCGGGACCAGGTCACCAGCGAAATCCGGAGGAAGTAAGAGTGAGCGAACGTGGGAGATGGGGATGCGGGGTGGGGTGTGGTGGGGTGGGGCGGGGGAGCGAGGGCGTGCGAGCGGACGCAGCTGCCGGGAGGGACGCGGTTGGGCGCGCCCAGAGGTCGCCGCCGCTCACTCGCTTTGGAAGCGCGCATGCACCGTGCGGTTTCGAAGTCTCACGCAATCAGGCGCACTCGACAAATAGGAGGAGGAGGAAGAAGAAGAAGAGGGGAGAAAACAATTACGTTCCTCTTTCCGGAATGTTTGGGGATTTTTTCTACATTCTGTCTGGTCACAAACCATTGCGAGAAAACAATATGCGGAAAGACCAACAGTCACTCAGCGCTATGCAAATAAGATGTTTCAAATCATTAATTTCACGTGGAAGGCATGTTCACTCAATACGAGAATGTACTATTTATTATTCTCTTTAAGAAACATATTTTGAATGTAAGGTTTATTTAGTAAGTGAGATTCCGCCTTCTTGAATATTAAAATTAGTTTATAGTAAACAATTTAAAAACGACAAGATCAACCGTTCTTCACAATTCAATTCATAAAGCCGCTTCAGTGACTCAGTGATTATTTTTTTATTTATTTAACCTTTGTACGTTACAAGTACATTACTATTACAAGTATACCTGCTTAGAGTCAAAGGAGGTTAGAGCTCCTCTGTATTTGCTCAACTATTTAGATGACATAAAAATCAATCACTGTCAGGCCTCTATCATAGGATCTCTCGATCTACATACCAGACGTTTGCCAATTCGCTTCTGCATGTATTAGCTCTTCATGATACTTGTTTTTCTTCGTGAAATCCTGTGCCAGGGCCAGTGCCCGAGCTAGACAATTTTGGGTCCCGGGCAATGCTGAACGTAAAAATTAAAAATGTGAAAGCTGCATCAAGAAACCATGAGTTATTTTATTTCAACAATTTACAAAAATTCAAAATTTAATCTAGCAAAAGTGTTTGGAAATATATTTTAAATAATACTTTTAAGTGAAAATATTTATTGATCAAATAATACAATTTCCCGAGTCTTCTTAAAAGCTAAAAATTGTTGTTAGTGTTAAAAAATCACTTGTTAAACACATGAAGTAATAATATGAATTTCAGTGGATTCAATGTTAATATTAACGCCGTTTAATTCATTTCAAAGAGTCCTACCTTATAAATAATGACTATAATTAACGATTTAAGGTATAAATTTAATTGAAAATGTTATGAAATATCAGACTACAGTACCGAGACTTTTAAAATTACGATAATGATTTTCTCGAGTTCAAATTTCTTTTTTTCTTTTTTCACTAATATTTTCCCATCAGCCGCATCATCGGGCCCCTTGCGATCGCCCGGTCTGCCCAAGCCTAGCGGCGGAACTGGTCACGACCACCGGCGAATCCAGGGGGGGGGAGTATGTGGGCCATGACTCCCCCAAAAGGCCTAGAGTTTTTGATTACCTTCCTTAATTTGGCAAAATTGATATACATGATCACTATTGTGGTTTGATTATCCTCATACCTATAATGGATTACCACAAGATATCGGCTACTACCACGGAATTTCCGTGGTTTCTCCGATCAACGCCAGGCGAATGCCGGAGCACTACCCTACCAAACGGGCCACGGACCGCGCGCGATATGTCCTTCCTCTTCCTTGTCCTATCCTCTCCTCTTACACACACACACACTCTTACACTAACATGCACCACACTACCACATATTCCGGGAGACCGGTCGGAAGCTTAGAGCTTGTCCCGACTGGGGCGGTGCCCCGCTGGTGGGAGAGTCCTGGTTAGGGGGAAACCCCACTAGCCGACGGTAGGTCGGTGCCGGATCTCGCCATCCAGCGGGGGAAGATTACCACCTCTCCCGAGAAAAAAACATGCACTACACTAACGGGACTAATGACCGAAGCAGTTGACGCGCCCCGAAACACGAAAAAATCAATCAATCAATCAATCAAACCACGGAATTTATACATATTTATTTATTTTCGAATTATGTATTTATTCAAACAATAATATTGTACAGTATCAAATCTACAATACATAAATAATATACAATACGAAAACAAATTTGTTTATTATTTAACAAAACTTTATGATCCTCTCTCCCCAAAATGATCGACTAGATCCGCCCCTGGTCACGGCTTCCCATTCCGTCCCCGTGGCCGTCATCCGTCTCCCGCCCGCAGCCAGGCGGTGGGTTGTCACCAGAGCGCGCGCGGGCGCGATGTCGCGGCCTTCGTCGAACGGCGGCGCGGCGGGGCGGCGGCCGTCCGCCAGAAGCTAACGGGCGCCCGGGTCGCCGCCACCGCCCCACCTCCGCCTTCGCTGCCCTCGCAACCGCGGACGTCGTCACCGCCGCAGTCACCTCTGAAACTGTCTCCTCTTCCGCCTCCTTTGCCTCCACTGACACTGCACCACTGGAGAGTGCACGGCGAAGCACAACGTTTGACGACGTTTGACGACGCACAACTTTCAGTTCCAAGACTACGAAAAATGGAAGTAATTTCGAATTATGTCGGAAGTGTGTGTCACTGGTGAAATTGCTTAATGATTTGTTTATCAGATTTGTCCCACTAGAGCCGCATTTGATTCCTGTGATATTGAATCGAGGGCTTATAGAAATTGCGGCATTTTGCCGCCACATTTATAATCAAATCCCGTTTTTGTGATAACGTGACTGATTGTGAATCTTTCACCCGTAGCTCCCTCTTCCTCTCCACCGTTCCTGTTTATCACTTCCTCCTCCGCCGTTGCCATCGACCCAGCCCGCATGTACCTCGAAGCGCGTGCTCCGACGCTACCCGCGTGGGACAACATTGATAAAATATTTTAGAAAGAGTGATGCACGGTAGTTGGTTTTGATTGATTGGTTAATTGATTTCTGATTCTGGGTGCGTCAACTGCTAAAGTTATTAGTCCCGTAAGCAAAGTGTTTGTTTTTATCGCGGGACATCTTCCCCGTTGGATGGCGAGATTCGGTGCCGACTTACGTAGGTTTGCGAGTTTTCCCCAATCAGGTATCTCTCGCCAGCGGGGCACCGCCCTAGCCGGGACAAGCCCTAAGCTCCTGACCAAGCATGTATGATACCGTATTCCGTGTGAGGATAGGACACAGAAGAGGAAGGAAAAATCGGCCGCGGTTCGTACCTTACTCGTTAGGGTACGGCTCCAGCATTCTCCTGTTCTTGATCGGAGAAATCACGGAAAACTGCCGCTCAGAGCAGCTGTTGCTTGAATTCTCCTCCAGATAGCGGCTGAGTTCGACCTAGCTCTACAGCTAGTTTTGGCAATACTGCTACCTTCGGGATACGAACATCAGAACCTCCCAGTACCTAGCGGCACCGTCACCTAGAGGTACTGCAGTGACATCAGTTGATGCCCTGAGCCACCTTTACCGTTGCGGTGGGGAGAAAACCACCATGCCACAATACACAAGTTAACTCGCCTCCGTGGGGATTGATCCGTAGAATCGCGATTCGTTGAATCGAGCTCGCTACTCAACTCATGACTTGTCATGCCTGCACTCATGTTCGGCTCCCCGGGCCGGTTTCACGCACGCTGATGAACGATGGTTGATCTAAGCTGAGTAGGGGCACGCCCATCAGCCTATCGCCGCGTGGCGCCCGCGCCCTCCGCTTACTCACGCCGCGGGGCGCTGTCCTGTGCGTGGGCGCGTTGCGCACAGCCCAAAGCACAGGTGGCCCTGACATTCTGTCCCTCTGATAAGGCGCGGCATTCGATACGATGCTAATTGGATGATTGGTGGCTAAAATTACTCGTATTCTTCGTCCTTGTTATTAAGGTCACGTCGACTCACCCGATGATGGGGCCAGCAATTTAGGGAGTCGCGTAATGAGTTGTGATAGAATATGTAGGTTATGACATGAGTATCCGGGAATAAAATTATATTCGTATGCAATGCTTTTGTTCAATTTTAAACGGTTGAGGGACTTTCTACGGTAGTCGCAATGCTTTTTTTAATCATGTCAAGTGATGTATTAGGTCTAGCCCTCGTGTATCATTCTATTATATTTTGTGAATAATTCTGTTCCATTAACAAATATTAAGTCATAAGACTTTACATTCTTTCGTGCAGGCACCAGACATCAAATAAAACGTTCAAATGAATTGATCACTTTCTACTTAAGTAGCAGAATAATGTACCAGAAAATATTAGATTTAGATGTCAGCGAAAAAACAATATTTTAATCTAACCGAATTGGGTAGCTGTTAACGTTGAGAGAGTGGCGGTAGTCTCATAACATGCTTGGACCGAATGTGCGAGGGTTCGAATCTCTCCTTGGGCATAGACGTTTGCTTGTGTTGCGGTATAGCGGGATTCTCCTGATCAGCGTCACCTTTTCAACACTTTTCCCTTTTTCCCTTCATAATCTCCCACAGACCCGACATTGATAGCTAAATTCGCCTAACGGAGTACCTTAGCTTACAATGTACTAGCAGAGATGGTGCAGGGCATCAACTGAAGTCACTGCAGTCCCTCTGACCAGGAGGTCGTAGGTTCGAGTCCCGACGGTGGCAGGATTTCCGATACTAGCTTGTCAGCTTGATCGCTATCTGGAGGAGAATTCTAGCGGCCGGCTGCTCTGATCGGTAGTTTTCCGTGGTTTCTCCTATCAACACCAAGGGAATGCCGGAGCAGTACCCTAACAAATGGGCCACGGACCGCGCGCGATCTTTGCTTCGTTGTCCTATCGTCTCCCCTTACACACACACACACACACACACACACACACACACACACACACACACACACACACACTAACATGCACTACACTACCATACATACCGGGAGACTGGTTGAGAGCTTAGAACTTGTCCCAGCTGGGGTGGTGCCCTGCTGGTGGGATACTTGGTTGGGGAAAACCCCGCTAGTTGACGGTAGGTCGGCGCCGGAGCTCGCCTTTCAACGGAGGAAGAACACCGCCACCTCCCGAGAAAATTACATGCAGTACACTTACGTAAATAATGACCCTAGACATTGACGTGCCCGGAATCGCCAACAACCAACCAACCATCGGCGTATAATAGACAGAAATAGGGAAGTGGTCGAGATGAGCCTTCAGACCATTCACGGAGCAGCGGCGGGAAGAATTCCATGCCAGGGATACGAAATAATGAGTGCAGAAGTCGACAGGACCAACGGTCCGACCAGAAAGAAGGGCCACTTAAAATCTCAGTAACCTGGAGAGAAAAGAATGAATAATATTGAGGGTCGACGGAATCAGCAACATCCTTACGATATTAGTAACCTTAAATTTTAAAAAATACATCTTGAGTGTCTCCCCAAAAGCGAAGCAAATGAAACACCTGAACATTTTTAATTATAGAATTTGAGCTCAAACATGAACTCCTAGAAAATAAAAAATCAACCTATCAGTAATGTAATATACCAAATTGTTATCATCTCTTAATTTAATAACTCTTATTTTTTTAATATTTCAAAATCGAGGAAAAAGTCGTTCCCTAAACCCCTCATTTTCAAATATTTAGCAACATTACATCTAGCTCTCTTTGACACAAATCTATAAACATTTCCGCAAAATTGTTTCATCGCTTTTAATTTCCATGCCGTGGAAATTGAACTAGAAATAATGAAGAGGAAGAGTGAATTAGTTTTTTTAAATTTTGTCATTGTATACTGGGTGGCTGAGATCGCTAAGGCAGTAGTGCCATGGCAATCTCGGGGATCGCGAAGGATCGTAGTTTCGAGTCTCGCCTCGAGCATGGTTGTATTTCTGTTCGTCCTTTCACCTCTCGTCATCACCATATCACTTCATACAGTAAACAGATAAACCTAAGGTTAAAACAATAGCGGTCGCTAATAATCTCATCGTGAATGCGACCATAAAATTAAAAAAAAGCGAAGTGAGTGTGTTCAATATCATAATGTTTTTCTTTCTGTTAATATTCCATTTTCTCCAAGTTTCTTCATTTCGTTTCACCTTTCAATCTGTCGCTTTAAAGTCGGCATAATTAGGTAGAACAAACCTCTAGAAAACGGAGCCTCTCCCAAAAACACTGTGTGCTCCCACCAATTCTCACTCTCTTATTATTTTTTCCGTTTTATCTTGTATTTTTCTCACTTTCTTTCTTTCCTTTTCATTCTTTACCTCTCATTCCCCCTCTCTTATTCTCTCTCGCCCTCTCTTTCTCTCTCCCTTTCTCTCTCTCTCTCTCTCTCTCTCTCTCTCTCTCTCTTTCTCTCTCTCTGTCTCGTGAAAAAGCGATCCATGTGTTGACTGACGACGGCGTCTCATCGGCGGAGTCGCCCAGGCTGTCAAGCTGCCGCGCGCTCTGACGGAGAGGAAAACATTCCTGCCGAGAGCGATATGTCGCCGCCTGTGCGGCCACCTCTGCATTTTACCTCAATCTCCTCAGCTGATCGTTCGCAAGGAGAGAGGTCATTTCAACCACGAATACCACTCCTTTACGGGACGAAGTCTCCTGAGACGCTCTGCATCGCATTGAATTCTGCATATGGGGTTATGTCAAAATTTTAATAAAGTAAAAATATTGAAATGCTCTTAAAATTGTCTACTTCTAACAAGTTTAAACTACGAAATTTAAAATCAAAGGAATGACTAAGTAAGGACTTAAATTAAAATTAACAGATTAACAAAATTGAGCAATCAGTGAATTTCCTTTGAATTAATGAAAAATTAATTACAAAGTACGAATTTATTATCGAAGTTTTTTCTGTAATATTACGTGGCGTATTAACTCTCATAATGAAAAACGAATAAAATTGCGGGAAAGGAGAAATCAATAGATTAACAATCATTGCTGATTCGAAAACTATAGATATTTTTGCCCAGGCATTCAGTAAATTGTACAAGATATTCGTACATTTTTCAAATTTTAGGGTTGCATAGCAATAACAATGAACTTAAGAAGAACGTGCGAAGTAATGCCATTAGACACAGTAAATCCAGGTTCGTTGTCTCACTAAGCATTGAAGTTACCACACAACTTCCGTCCAGATACGCCCCTTTAGTGTCCCAGCGTCATTACGTTCCTTGTCGCGTGGTCATTAAGAGCGATTGGCCGTCGGAAGGGGAGTTGGGACAAACGAATCGTCGGGTGCTGACGTTCGCTTCTAACGATGAAGCGGCGCCCGCATCCCACCAGGAAGCCTCGCAAACAACAGAATAAAACTTATCTCGCGTGCCTCGCTGCTCCCGGTGATCTCACATATCAACAGCAAATGCTGTCAATTCCAGTTGAAGAAAATATAGGTAGACAACAATCAAAGGTATCAACCACTGGTGAATCCTCCGACGGGGGGAGGGGGGGGGAGCAAAAGATCTAGAGTTCCCCCAAGAGGTCTAGAGTTCTTGTTTACCTTCCTTTATTTGGAAAAATTGAGTTTAATATTTATTTATATTAGAATTATGTAATTATTTAAGCAATACTATTGTTTGGTATCATATCTACAACACCTGCAAAATATACATTATAATAAAAATATGTTTATTATTTAACAGTAATCTACGTTGCAGCCCTCACCAAGGATCGCCTGGATTCGCCCCTAGAATCAACTACACATTTTTCACAATTAACTTCACAAACACAAAACTACTGTCAGAAATAAATACATTTGTGGATGATTATGAGAAAAATATATGACTTTTTTCATAAGTTCTCTATTTATTTATTTTTTGGTATTGTTATTGCTGGAACGAAGGTATAATGAATTATATATAATTCATTACTATACAGATTTCATCTTGCTAACAAAATAATTTCATTTGCGGAAGTTTGGAGCTTTTTGTTGGTACTTGATGACCACATTACCGTGAAAGCAGCACATTCATAATGAGCACGCGTGTACACAAAATACATGTGTGCGTAAAGAGGAAAGAACTGATAAACACGGTCAAACTTGTTTGTTTGTGAAACTTTCCGTGTGTAAAATGATCTTGTTAAGTTAAATTATCTCTGGAAATATCTGCCTATAGACGTTAGCAGTTAAACAAATTATTGTAAACCACCCGAGACTCCTACAGGACTACATATTTTCTATATCTACATCTCTTTTACCGAATTCATTACATCTCAGTACTTACTTAGACCTAGAAAAGAAATTATCATGCAAATAATTTACTTGCGTCACATTCCTCAAACAATAATAAACGCACCATGGATTAAATAATTGCCTTTTGTTTCTTACAACATTTTATATCGGGTTCGAAGAAAATCATAAAGAATAACATAAAAAAGAGCAATATAATAATGAGAATTAATAATTGAGTTTCAGGAACAAGGAAGATACGAGTAAATTGAGTATTGCTTATTTGTAGGGGAACCAAAAAAGTAATTCTACGTAAAAACACTAAACCAGAAGTAAACATCGAAGCCCCCTCGTTACGCGCGGACGCGGAAGCGCAGAGTCCCATGCGTTGTAGGCTTAATTAATGTTCTGGGTGAAAGATATTATCACCTGGTGATATAATCGGTTTTGACCAAGGCTCTGATATGCCAAGAGGCTGTTCGGGTTAGCGTGTTCGGGGAACGTCGAGAGGGAAGGGAAGGAAGACACGTGGAGGGGATACGAGTGACTGAAGACGAAGAAGATGGAATCTGATGACACGTGGGAAAAGGGAGAGTTAGACGACATAACCAGAGAGAGTGGAAGATGGAGGGTTATAGAAGAGAACAGAAGAGAAAGAAAAGAAGTGAGAGGGAAGCGAACTTAGAAGAGAACTTAGAGAGAAGAGACCTTAGAGAGAAGAGACCTTAGAGAGAAGAGACCTTAGAGAGAAGAGACCTTAGAGAGAAGAGACCTTAGAGAGAAGAGACCTTAGAGAGAAGAGAACTTAGAGAGAAGAGAAGAGAAGAGAGAGAAGAGAGAGAAGAGGAGAGAGAGAAGAGATGTGAGAGAAGAGAAGTGAGAGAGAAGAGAAGTGGCAGAGAAGAGAGAGAGACGAGAAGTGAGAGAGAAGAGAGAGAATCGAAGAGAGAGAAGAGACGAGAGAGACGAATGGGAAAACAGAAAATGTAGAAAAGAACTGCCAGAGGGGTCAAGCAAAGATGAAGTACAGGGTTCATGACAATAAAAAAATGAAGATTCAGAACATGTTGAAAACAAAGAGGAAGAAGTTTCCTTGAAGCGTCTCGAAACAATAATAAAGGGCCCAGACGACGGAATGAATCAAGCGCAATGAAACAAGTGAGCTCAACGTTGGTTAGAGGAATGGAACTCAAAACTGCAAGCTAAAGGACGAAAATGCTTCAAGATCGGAGAAGAACTGGAGATGGCTACCAGCTTAGACCCAGCCACCTATAGCAGCAGCAGAAGGAACGGCTGCCGCGGTCAGAATGGCGGCAGCGGGAACGGGACGACGGCGACGGCAACGATCCCCGGCGACGCCGCCGACGGCGGTGGCGGCGGCGGCGGTGGCGGCGGCGGCGGAGGGACGCCAGCGAATAAGCGCGCAGGACGCGCGCGTGGTGGTGCGGCGGTGCGCCGCGCGCGCTGATATTGTTTTGGCGCAGCCGTCCCGTGACGTCACAGCTGCGCGCCGGTTTCGCGGTGGCGGCGGCGGCGGTGGCGGCGGCGGCGGCGGATGCGCCGGAGAGGCAGGCTATAAGTAGAGGCTCTCCGCGCGGTGCCCGGGCATCGCGACCGCCCGGCAAAGTGCGTGCTGGTGCTCCTCCTCCACCGCCTCCGTCGCCACCGTCTCCGCCTCCTGCCTCGCGCGCTGCCGCCCGACACCCGCAGCAAGGCGCACGGCCACCGACACGCGACAGCAGCAGGCCAGCCAGCCGCCGCCCACGCACGCCGGACGCGCGCACAGTGAGTACCCGTTCGACCCCCGGCGGCGCGCTTTGGCGAACCAAGCACCGACTGTTGCTCAACGACTCTTTCGTAGATTAGGCGTGTGATCTCCAACGTACGTCGTTTATATTTTTCTGCACACTTTTTAAAACATTCGTAGTTTATTTGAAAGGAGGTGTTAAATAATTTTAGACACCATCCTTCGGGAAACAGGAATCATTTTTACCTGTGAGTTCTGATATTAAATGTGAAGTAATAGAGATGTTCTAGATCTTTCCATATCTGGAAAGCGCATAAATATACATTAATTAGTTTTCTCTTCTAGTTTTTTAGTTTGTTCTAGATTTTTACTCTGCAATTGAAAAAAAAATATAATGTCTGTCAAAGGAGACCAGAAAGATGTTAAGCTAAGCAACTGAATATATGTTGTTTTACATTCTCATATTCGCTTTAAGAAAATCATTTCGCTAGTAAGTTGAAACCCTAAAGTTGAGGATCAAAAAGTATCCACTGTTTAAGACAATCGTTCTCCAAAGAACATTTTAGGCGGTATATACTTATTCTCCCAGCTTTCTTCCCAATCATCTGATAATGAAGTTTGAAATTTATTTATACCCTTATTAGGAATTTAAAAAAAAATTGTTACTTCCTGAATGATGTGCCTATTCCTAAGCACAATTTTGAATTCCTGGAAGCACGATCATGCCAATAAGTAATATCCCCTAAATAACGTTTCTGTCAATCAAAAGTTTAGATATAATTATATTACAAAAATACGTTTCTAATGAACATTATCTTATTAAAGACGTAAAAATACAAAATATATAATAAAATGTCACATACATTTTTAGAGGATAGTATGGAATATGTTCAGAACAAGAACAAAACTAATAGGAAATTTCTTCCTCGAACGAAATGACAGTAATTCAAAATTAATTTAACATTACTACCAAACATTTGAAAAAAATAGTTTCTCAATACACGCGATAAACGAAATACGTGCGAAATAATACAAGGGATAAACTCAAACGTACTGCAAGTTCGTGTTTTTCGCACAGTCACATATTTTGCCATTTTTCTAACAAGAAATGTTTCCAGTAATTCACTGCCAATTAAATACCTGTTTACTGGCGAAAGATAGACAACCATTTCTACAACCAAGAAACATTTTATCTAAGTGGAGACTTTGATGAATTTGACGGCAATAAATCGTGTTTTACATCACTGTTTTTATAACATTGATACGTACTAGCATGAAAACTTCGATGATGTTTCACTTTGCGCACTACCTCTTGGAAACCTGAAGAACAACAACTTCTACAATATTCTTTCTTCAGCTTTAATGGGAGATCAAGCACCCCAATAAATTGAGTGGTGGGGTAATGGTTAGTTTTAAACTCTACAGAAGTCTAGGAATTAAAATGCTAAATGCACTGAAAAAACAATAAAGATTTATTAACTGGAGAGGTATTATTTTTCCGAGGCTACCATTGTCCTAGCACGAGATCCAAGGCGCCGTAGGCACGACCCGCGAAAAGCCGTTATGGGGTAGCAGCCTCTTCCGAGGGAGTGGACACTTGGCCGGGCGCGTATGCTTCCGTAAACGGCGGCGGCGGCGGCGGCGCGGCGACAGAGGCGGCGGCGGCCGACGCGCGCTCTCCTGGAGCGCCCTTGACACTGACCGCGAGCGCCGCCGCCGCCGCCGCCGCCGCCGCCACCGCAGATACAACGCCGCCGCGTCGCCGCCGAGCGGGGCTCCTCACGATGGCAAGACCTGGCGTCTTGGGCAGGCCAAAATCATGACTCGTGGCAAGAACCGGAGCACGTTAATCAAACACCTGTTTTGATATAAATCGTTAATATGTTAATTTAACACCTGTTTAATACGTTAATCAAACACCTGTTTTGATATAAATCGTTAATATGTTAATTTTATACATTAATTAGATATCATGAAGTACAAACTAAAACTCGGGAAAACTGCTACACGGAAAATGTTATGAAATGAAAGTTTTTGGCAATTTTAATTTCTTTCGAGACAATATTATTGAAATAAAAATGTATTCCGAGTAGGTCAAAAAAGAAAGAAATGTATGCTACGTATCCCAACCCTGAGATATTAACGAGAACGACGCTCAGGAAGTGAATAATTCAACAAAGATGGACGGAATCGGATTAAATGTATGCAAAATAGTATGCGTGTGACGATCGTGTGTCTTTTAATATACGGTGCGAACTGGTTTCGTAAGTGTTTAAAAATTCTTCTGAGTTAAACTTACGACTGTAAGTCATATAACCCTATTGTGATGGACTGATTCTAAAACGAAAAGGCGTCACTGGAAATGAAATATGAACTTTTACTTCTTAAGAGTCAACGTGTCATCGATTAGTTCTTGACATATCGTTAAAAATAGTAGTTTGTAATTCATTAAAATAAACAAATATGTTATACACCACAAGAAATGAACGTGTTGCTTTTATTCGTTTCAGCATTTCTTTGCAATATGCTATGCCCTTCCTGAAAACTCATTTAGATTACATTTATTATTTACATATTACTATGATAAATTGTCAGTGGCACCATTCCCATGTTTCTACAGGGGTGAGGTGCTTTACGTTAAGTCACCAATAGGCTTTAGGCATTTTTATAATAATTCATTGATACTCCACTTAAAATTTATTTTTGTCCGTAAATTTATAGTTATTTCCATTATCAAATGCCATATTGAATGACTTACGTTATTATATAAACTATAAGAAAATTTTGTAATCGGCTTCTAAAGTGTTTAAAGCTTCACGACCGCCCCGTCCTTAGGCGATTTTGTTCTATACTTATTGATTTAAAAAAAACGTATGTGTGGAAAGATACCGTGTGCTGCACGTAAACGGGATATGCAGGTTGGTTTGTGCCGAGGAATGTGGCGTTTGGAGCCACTGTGCGGCGGGAGCAGCGGCCGGTGCGGCGCCGGCCGCTGGCAGTCGCGAGCGCCCTGCTCTTCCGCCACGCTCCTCCACGCTCCTCCACGCTCCTCCACGCTCCCTCGCCCATCGACATTCGCTGCGGAAGCGATCGAGTGCACCCGTCGCCATGAAAGACGCTTTTCCAGTTTCAAAGATACGTGGTTCTTGATTAAGATTAGTAGCACGAGAAGAAAACGCGTGTGTGTGTGTGTGTGTGATTTGATGATGAATTTCTGTAACGAGATTTGTAAGTTGTTTGTTTTGCTTACGACTTGAAAATTTTAATCACTTTTCACGTGTATAACTTTCCTTGGATATCAGTTTAGTCGATAGCAGAGAATAAACCTGCATGGGCAACTTTAGTGCGTGCAAACTAGTTAGTCACATTCTCTTTTAATCCTTAAAATATTGAGCAAATGTTTGTTACTAAAGAATATCACACTAAAAAACACACATATTCCTCTTTTCATATAGAGTTCTCGTGTATTTTATTTTAAATAACATTCATTGCAACGAACGCAGTTGTAGTTATCATAATAACGGACGCAGTTGTAGTAATCTGAGGCGATAGCCGAGGTTCACAACCAACCAATCCCTTATTTTTAATATTGGTTGTGTGAGGTTCAATATTTTTCATAATACCATTTTCTTATAGGAAAAGGTTATATATGAGTAAATAAGAATTACTCTTTCTTGACGTATGAGTACACATACGCCATCTTTAACTACACCTTGCATTGTTGTTAACGGTAGGCGGGTAAATGTCTTAACGGACGCTGTGTCGGTTGGTAAAAAAGCTTTTTCTTTCCTGTTAGATCGCATTATTTCGATATTGCACTACAGTATAACAGAAATGCTTTTATCGTAAAAAACACATTTGTTTGGGATCTACCGTGCCGTTCGTGAGAAATTGAGATCTCATAGATCACTATTGAGCCAGTGTCTCCGATTCCCCGTCGCCCGTGGGTGGGCGTGGTCGCTCGGTCGCCAGCATGCGGGCGCCCACGCGACCAACCTCTGGCCTACATCGCCACGCGGCTGTCGACAGCCCAGAAGCGCTTGTCGGGGTCCCGGACAAATCGACTCGCTTAGGTATGCATGAAACGAAGCAGCATAATTCTGCGCTCACTCACGAAAATGGACTCTGAATTCGTGTGCACGCAGAATGGTAGATATTCAATCACTGACTGTGCATCTAGTCGCACTGGGGATTACGCCTCCATGCAAATAGAAAGAATCATTGATTCGATTCATATGACTAGAAAGTAGGCCGACTTGTTAATTCATCTCCGCTCTATTAATCATGGGAATCGTGAATTAATTGACGAGATGTTTGTAAATTCATTCATTCCTTACATGCATTACTAATCATGTTTTCAGAAAAGTGAGATGATACATTAGAATTAACTGTACCTTGCAATATCTTAGTAAGAAAAAATTAACAAATAACTGAACAGAATTTATATACCATCTCTTTGAGATGTATATTGCTCACTAGGCCTGCGTTCTTAAATTAATTTCGTAGCAGTATCTTCTTGAGACACACGGAGATTACTGCAAAGTTGAACTCACGCAGATTTCATCCTGTTTTTTAACAGAGTAACGGAATCTGCGAGATTCTTCCGGAAGTATTTCACGATAAACCGTGACAAGACAGGCGGACATCGGCGTGTACGGCGACGACAGGAGGAATGACCGGTCAGCCAGGGCTGAGCTTCTGGCATTGCTTCCCGTCCAGAGGAGCTAAATAGGCGTCATGCGTTGATTGCAACGCGTCAAGAATCGTTAGCTGAATGAGGAATATTAATTGCTATGTGTAACTACACCTTTCTTTCAATGTGATCGGAATGTTGTAATGTATAAATGCCGGCGCGTTGAGGGCGAAAATGGTCAATTGAATACGTAATGGGTCTCATAATAGATATTCATTCAAGGAAATCGAATAATATTAATATTAAGTAGATATAAAGCCAGAATTTCTCATTTACATTTTATAATTGTGCTTGAAACTCCGGCTTAAAACAAGCTCTAAATATTTTTACAAATCATACACCTTTAATATTTCTCAGTTGTGTGGTACTTACTGAACGGAACCGAACACAGAAAATTAGGAATTGAAAGGAAAATATGAAAGTCGCTGAGGCTCTACTGTGGCATGATTATTTCAGCACTGGAGGGGAATTTGATATTTTTTCACAAAGTGTTTTCTTGTAGTTTTTCAAAGATTATCAAACAGCTGACATCGGTATTGATGTTTGCAAAACACACTTCAACGACGTGAGAATTCGTTCCGTCGTAGGTATAAAATTCCAGGTTGGGAAAGGTAATAACACAGCAAACCTCGAAACAAAATGAATAGAGGGACAAGAAACCACAGCAGCAACCGTCCAAGTATTTGAAGAAGCATCCGCAAACGTGCGATTTTTTTGGTTAGAAATCGCGCAAAAAATCGCCCGCGCACGCACGGCGCCTCCGCGCCGGCGGCGGCCGCCCATGAATAAAAGATGACGCCGCACGCACGCATGTTCGCCGGTGCGAGAGCGGTTTGTGTCGTTTACCCGAGCGGCGGGCGGCGACGCGACGGCACGGCGGCGGCGGCCGACAAGTGATTCGATGTGCGTCAGGGCGGTGGCGAAGCGTCGAGCGCTCACAGAGCGGAGGGCTCGCCCGGACACCACGACCTAAAAATGCCTATCCGAGATGTTCTTAATACGACTTTGCAAATAGGGAAAACCAGTGACATGAAGTGTCATGAAAATGCTGAAAAGATACCAATAAATTTAAAAATATGTTTTTAATTACAAATAATGTATATATATATATACATTATATATATATATGTGTGTGTGTGTGTGTGTGTGTGTGTGTGTATACAGACACACACATTGACTTGGCAAGTTGTAATATGCAATGGGCGAAAAGTAATTTAAGAATGTCATCTACATACATCTGACACTTATTCCAAACGTTTGTTCAGTAAGTTCGAATTTATATTTAAATAACGAAAACACATCAGCAATATTAGCAATGTTACATTCTGACAATATTGGTAATCCCTAGCTTGAAGTAAAAATGTTTAAAATGTATTAAAACCAATATAAATGTGCGATAAGGAGAAAACGTTGAAAATGAAGAAAGAAAACAAATTCCTGAAAATAAAAAATATGAGAGAAAATAACTAAATTTTTTAAAATTAACAAAAGATCAATAAAATACATTTTATAAAACGATATTAATTACAAAAATGCATGTATAAAAAGAAGATTGTAATACACTCATTAAATTACTGAACTTAAAAATTGATGTTCATCAAAATTTCCGTCTTGCCTTCATTGCTGTAGTGACTTTACCAAACCATCCTCTCCTGCACCCACGTGACACTAATAAAGGAACGGCCCTTTGGTTCCTACGTCACGCCAAGATGATTATTCATCATTATATCATGATTATTCTTCATCGAAGGCCTTGAGCACGTATCGCATATCCACCATCATCTTCGCCATCCATAGCGTTTCCTTCACCTCCTGCAAGTTTCTTCCGGCTTCTTGCTGGTTCCAATTGAATAGCACAACAGTCATTTTTTCCCTTTTTAAGGTTTTTATTTTATTTTTGAGGACGACAGATTCTAAAAACATACCGATCTGCCCACGCTCTACATTGCCATAGGGAGGGTCGCGCGATTCGGTCAGTTTTTCTTATTTCAGGCGCGACAACTATTATTCATTTGTCTCGTAAGTGTGGTGCGGTTTTTATCCTGTGATGTGGTGGAGTTCTTCTCCTCTTGCGGGAATGTGAGATCCAGGGTTGACCTATACGTCGGTCATGGATTTCCCAACGTGTGTGTCTCACGGCCTCCCAAACGCCCCAGCCGGTACCAGCTCTAAGCTCCTAACTCGTCTCCCGACATGTGTGGTAGAGGAAGCAATGACATTCACCTGGTATTAATAGGAGAAACCTCAAAAATTAATGATCAGAGCAGCCATCCGCTAAAATTCCCTTTCAGTGATGAATTCCAGCCAGACTAAATTCGAGCTAGCTGCGTAGCTATTGTCGAAAGCCGTCCCAGTGAGAACTCGAAATCTCGAACCTCCCGATCAAAGATTCTGCAACGGCAACAGAGTTGCTGGCGTGCTATCCATTCTTCCAGCGAGCCATTCTTCGCGTTGGTCGCGTGCTAGTGACTCCCTGAGGTCAGCCGACCGGGCGGCCATTCGCCTCCGCTGGCCGGTGGGCGGGCTGCTCCGACACCTCGTTCCCGCGTCGCCCCCGCGCGCGCCGCCTTGTCCTCCGGTGTCAAACACGCGGCAGCGGCCGTCGCCGCGCCGACACGTGTAAAGATACCTGCGATGTATGGAAGGCCGACGCCGGCTGACATGGAGATACCGGCTTGATTTTCGGTGGTCCTCCCTCCTTCAGTGTAGGAGGGACGATTACGTTGACATGACATAATGATAAAGCGGTAATTGACAATTTAGTTGACTTGTTACCTTATCTGATTTAGTCTTTACACCTGTTCTTAAGAAAAATATTGAATACATTTCTAAAGCTGTTGAATACCCTCAGTATGTTTTACTTTCTAGGCAAATTTTGTCAAATTGTTTGCAAATTTGAGTTAATCGAGAATGGTCATAACACCCTGTATAGTTGTTCGGAAGTACATCATCATCAACTTCTTCGTGGTTGTTTTTTCAAGATGCTATTATTAGTCTCACGAATGGTGTTACACTTTTGTGTTACACTTTTTCTAAAATCCCACGCTGACCTAGTTCGACAGGCAGAGATGTTCCCGTTTCCACATTAGTGCTGTAGAAGATTTGTGAAGGTGGAGTCATGTAAGTTTTACACTGGTTGTTATGTAAATACTTTTTAAGGAAGTGTGAAAGTTTTGTGCGTGGTCGGTCTTAGTTCGATGTTGGGTTTAACAAGCTTTTACAACCGTGCGATGTGAGTCATCTCTAGTACCACATGGTATGTCGAAATTCGAGTCGATATCAGACGTGTTTTGGATACGGATATTTCGAAGAGAGAACACATTCAGATGTAAACTGAAATCTCAGAAAGGTAGGTAGAAAGAAAAGTAAAGGGATTGATAATTAAGTTTTAACACTGGGTAGGTCTATCACTGAGTGAAAAGTATTTTGATCAAGTCTTATTTTTTGAAAAAAAAATTAATATTGTTAAATTTTTAAATGGCGAAATACTAAAAATAAAGTAGGTAGAACGAAAAAATATAATAAATGCAGAGTGCATAACGGCCATATTCTCTAGTGGGAGGCGTTCAAAACTGTTTCCGCGAAAGGAGGGGAATATGATTCGACAAATTGAATGAAAAGAAAATCATCGTCTCTAGCACAACTATCTAAAAAAGCTAATAGAGGACCGGAAAGTATTTTATTTTAAAATTTACTTGATAGGACTCCTTCATTTTAACATTTAAAGGCGTGAAAATAATAAAAATATCCTCTAGATACCGATTAACAAATAATTTTATTACACACAATTTTGTGTCCCTGACAGGTACAAATTAATACATGCCCAGCAGGCGGCAGTACACGTTTTAGAGTGGAATGATCTGCGACATTCTCTATATGTTTGCAGGTTGCACGCACCGTTTTGCTAGAAAATATAAAAATAATAACAAAATATCCCGTTGCATATAATTTTCTAGGATATAGGACGCCAGAAGTATAAAAGATATTCATTAATTCTTCACTGGACGTAGATAGAAGGCATCACTTGATATAACACCTTTCTCACACCAAATACTGGTTTTTCTTCGTTGCGTAGACTACCATAGCCGGTCCCGTCGGTCGATGGATTGCGTTGCTCCACACTCAAATGTGTTGATCATTGGTGTAGTTTCAATCATATTTCTTTGACCTTCGTCCAAGATTTAATACTGAACTGGCCTCTCAAGCAGGTGACCGAACGTCAGATATTTCGAGTTTTCGTGCGCTTGGCTTCTACGAATGAGTCAGTTGGTAGGTGTGTGGATAAGCAGTGAGGCGAACAGAGAGCGTTGTTCAGGGCTAACAATCAGCGAGTGGTCGGTGAGTAGAAAAATATTCATAGTTTTAGAAGAAACGGATGTTGCACTTCATACGCCTACAGTTTCATCAACTACTTAGGTATTAGGCGCATAAGTAGAGTGCCAGATTCCTTCCCTGATGGATTCGGCACCGATTCACCGTCAGCTTGCTGTTTTTTCTCTATTGGGGCACAAGCCCAGCCAGAACAAGCTCTAAGCTCCCGATGGGAACCTTGGCTTGCGTGGTAGTGTAGAGCATACAAGAGTAAGTGCGGGTATATAACGGTAGATGAGGGGACAATGATGCAAGGAACAGTGCGTGCAATGAGTGTCCAGTTTGTTAGGGTACTAACATAGCTAAACCATGGTAAGCTCCCGATCAGAGCAGTCGGTCGTTAGGATTCTCCTCCAGTCAGCGGTTAAATTCGAACCAGCTAGATAAGGAGTGTCAAAAATTCGCCTCCTTAGGGACTCGAATACAAGGACCCCGCGGTCAACAATGCTGGAAAGTAGGGTTGCCAACAATGTTTATGTAAAAGGGAGGGCAATAGACAAGCAAAAAAAGAAACATAAACACCGCATCAATCCATTTCTTTTTATAAATATTTAATGTAGAATAACATTAGCTCTATTTATTTCTTCTCTCCATTGGCGATTGAAGTGAAAACATTCGTTCACAAAACGAAGGTGAAGATGGTCCGAGCGTTTCATTTTTGTTTTAGTCGTTAGACAGAGTCGCTACACTATCATGTATTTATCAGTGTTCAGAAAAAAGATATTAATGTTTCCCATTCGATGGCTCGCTAGTTACGGTGAAGAGAATAAGTTATGTTCGGCTCATGTCGCTCTTACCCCAAGCATGGGAATTTAACTAGGTCCAGGCATAGAAACACCTTTAGCAGGCCGGCGAAGTCGCACTACCGACCCAATAATTCTAAAATACATGCATGTTACCCCATTCTAAATTACACAATAAACGATAGAACGTAGCAGGTGTTAGATATGAGATGAAATACATGACAACAAATGTTAAAAAAAAATACTAAAGGAGGACACTTAAAATACAAAGGAGGACGAGAAGACAATTGACTTCAATGGAGATCTGTCCTCCCAAATGGGGGACGGTTGACAACCGTACTGGAGAGTAATATTGATGTCTCCGACCTATCTAAATCGTTGAGCGGGTGAGCGTTCGGGTGGGTGAGCAGTGAGGAGAGTGAGCTGGTGAATGGCCGGGAGGCGAACGGCGTTCTGTGGCTTCCCCTCCTAGATTGATTAATTGATTGATTAGTGATTTCAGGCGCGCCAACTACAAGGGTCATTATTACCGTAAGTGTAGTGCATGTTTTTCATTTGGGAGGTGGCTGTGTTCTTCCCCCGTTGAATGGCCAGACCCGGCGCCGACCTACCGTCGGCTAGCGGGTTTTTTTCCAATCAGGTATCTCCCACCAGCAGTGCACCGTTCCAGTCGGGACAAACTCTAAGCTCCAGACCGGTCTCCCGGTATGTGAGGTAGTGTACGGCATGTTAGTGTGTGTGTAAGGGATGAGGATAAGACAAAGAAGAGGAAAGAAAGATCACGCGCGGTCCGTGGCCCGTTGGTTAGGGTACTGCTCCGGCATTCGCCTGGTGTTGATCCGAGAAACCACCGAAAACTACCGATCAGAGAACCTGGCCGCTAGAATTCTCCTCCAGAGAGCGACTGAATTCGACTAGCTAGTGTCTAAAATCAAGCGACAAGATAGTGTCGAAAATCTTGCCACTGTCGGTACTCAAACCCAGGACCTTGCGGTCAGAGGGACTGCAGTGCCATCAGTTGATGCACTGAGCCACCTCTCCCGGTCGATGTTTAGAAACATCGATGCTTTGTTGGCGATCCTGCATCCCTAGTGAGCTGGTGGAGGGCCGGGCGGCGAACGGTGCGCAGTGGCTTCCCCTCCTGGGGGGGGGGGGGAGGTCGAAAGAAGTGCAAGGCCGTCGTGCCGCGTCAGCGCGTCAGCCCTGTCGCTCCGGCGCGCGCTTTTTGCTGCCGCCAGCGCCTCCTGCCGCCGCCGCCCTCGTTCGGTACCGGCGCGCCATCCACTCGCCGGGTGATTGACCCCTGGGAGACGTCGCCCTGCACACCGCCCCCTCGCAGCCCGCACCTTTTCTTCTTCTTTCTCGGAACGTCTCTATAGGATTCAATTTCAGTCGGCCCGGTCCCGGAGCGGAGTGGTTGCAGCGGCAGCCACGAGCTGCGGAATCTGCGAGAGGGAATTCCACCTTGGGCATGGATGTTCGCTGTAGTGTTGTGGCATCAAGGGGCTTATCCCAACCACGTTGTAACACTTTAATATCCCTATTCTTTCCATAATTCTCTCTAGCGGATAAAATGAGGTATGAGTGGAATTGAGTGCGTGTCACAGGGAGTAAGTTCCGTTCTGGATTTATGGCCCGTTCGGTGAACGCCTGCCGAATCTCCCTCCTGATACCAAGGTTCAATCGCCTTCCCGAGCTTACGAGCTACCAGCGACTGGACGCAGTTCTCATCCGCAATGGGCTTACGAACCACTACGATGCTAAGCAGTGGAGGTTAGTTAATGTTCCTCGGGGTGTGGACGCAATGGAATTATATGAGAATAGAGGACACTAGCTATTAACCGAGAGGTTAAAACAAACGTTAACTTGTCCATAATGAATATGACGAGGATGGCGGTTCAGTATGAATCTACCCCCTCATTTATCTGCCGGCTTTGCTGGAGTTCTAGGAAACGTGGGTGCAGGAGACATCATTCATGTGGTTAGAATAATCTCCTTCAATATATGATAGTCAATTGGTAGAGGATATTTTTATTTTTAAGGACATTCATTATTTGAAAACATACATTATTTGAAGGAAAATAATGTTAATCATATGAAACATTAAATCCTATCAGTGGTCTGATCTCATCCATTGGTTGATTGATTTTTTCGTGTTTCCGGGCGCGTCAACTGCTTCGGTCATTAGTCCCGTTAGTGTAGTGCATGTTTTTTCTCGGGAGATGGCGGTGATCTTCCCCCGCTGGATGGCGAGATCCACCGCCGACCTACCGTCGGCTAGTGGGGTTTCCCCCAACCAGGACTCCCCCACCAACGGGTCACCGCCCCAGCCGGGACAAGCTCTAACTCCCGACCGGTCTCCTGGAATATGTGGTAGTGTAGTGCATGTTAGTGTAAGTGTGTGTGTAAGGGGAGAGGATAGGACAAGGAAGAGGAAGGACAGATCGCGCGCGGTCCGTGGCCCGTTTGGTAGGGTACTGCTCCGGCATTCGCCTGGTGCTGATCGGAGAAACCACGGAAAACTACCGATCAGAGCAGCCAGCCGCTAGAATTCTCCTCCAGACAGCGACTGAATTCGACCTAGCTGAAAAGCTAGTGTCGAAAATCCTGCCGCCGTCAGGACTCGAACCTAGGACCTCCCGGTTAGAGGCGCTGCAGGGACATCAGTTGATGCACTGAGCTACCGCTACCGGTTTGGTATCTTGAAAAAGCTCTTAATACAGTGATATTGAGAGCAGAATCTCTTTGTAAGTTTCAAACCCCACTAGTTGTTGACCACTTCGTATTATGCACCTCTCACGGGATCAGTGTGGAGAGTCCTTCAGCCGGCGGAGGAAAGGCGGAGCGCGGGCGGGGCTGTGAAGTGAGCAGCCGCGGGCGTCGCGGGCGCCGCTGCGACAGCTGACGGCGGCGGCGGCGCGAGGCGGCGGCACGGCGGGCGCGAGCGTATTACAAACTCGATCGCCCTCGAGAGCTCTTATTTTCCAGTAAATCAGCGCGCAGCTGGCGAGCTCGACGCCCGTACAAAGCGCCAACACGCACGCCCGCGGCGCGAACTGACCGCTGCCCGTCACCGCCTCCTCCGCCGCCGCCGCGGTCACTGCCGCTTCCAAGCGACGGCCACCAATCCGGCGACAGCTCCCATCCGTCTTTGTCGCCAATTGGTGTCCTTAGCGCTGTCCCAGGAAGTCGTATGGCCGTGGAGACCTATGAGAGGCGCACGTAAGTGCTTATTCAGTTTTATAATTGTGGTACATATTCTAATTTGTGTATTTCTTGATTGTAATTTTATTTTGCGCACCTTTTAGAACTTTAGAGATTCAGCACCCTTTCACAAGCCATTGACACACATTCATATATACGTGAATTTTTTACTGAAATTGTATAGTAATGAAAATTGATCAATATCTCAATTGAATGCATTAAAATAACTATAATGCAACAAATAAAAATGCAATTTAAATTTAGCATAAATGAAAAATTTTTTGTAAAAAATGCAAATCGACTGGATACGATATATTTTCCACTTCTCGTACCAAACATTGGTTTTCCCACTGACCTTAATGCATGTTTTGTAATATTTGCTATTGTACTGTAGTAGTAAATGTATGTGCTAGATTATATTACAGTGTGAGAGCGCGTATTGATTATAATTACTATGAAACACAAACGTCGCTTATGTCGCAATATCTGTTTTCGAAAATACTGAATTTAATGCTGCGTTATAATTATTTTAATTTGGACATATTACGTGCAATATTTTAGAAGAGATTTGTATTTGCATAAGTCCATTAGTATATTGTGGAAACCTAGTTGATATGGCTACTTATACTTTAATTTTGTTTCCTTAAATCATATTTGTAGAAGCAAACTCAACAAAAAAGGATGTCAACTGAATTTTTCGTTTAAAGTAAAGAATGTAATTGAAATGAAATGAAATAATAGCGTAATGTATACAGTGTATGCACGCAGATAGGATCTAAGCTAATGAACTTGCGTGGACACCGCGGCTAGCACTTACAGCATAATTAGCAATTTGTTTAGTTGGTAATAAAAGCAATTATATGTTCCAAGATATTTCGTGGGAGGTTTTTTTTTATGTTTTTTCACCGATATTCTGGGTCTTGTACTACCTTGCTCCATTATCATTCTCGTCATCAGTTAACATTATCTACTGATCCTTTCGTTCATTATCTCAATTGAAAACGATCTAGGCTTTTGTGATGGGCGTCATAACTCGAATTGCTTTTGGCTGTCCAAGGGTAATTAGTTTGCGAGCTGATTTTGCAACGTCTCGGTCATTTTCCCATGACTGTTCTTGGCGTTTTATGGAGGACAGGCTGGGACTTGGATCGAACAGCTAAATGAAATCTCGGAACTTCAAGAGCAAAAGCAGATAACTTTACTAGACAAGAAAGTAGCCAAGGAATCGAAGTGAATTCGCGTCAGGTTCAAAGGCAACATTGACATAGAAAACATTGACAACTTAACGTGTGTTGAACAACCTACTACATAGCAAGTAAGTAGTATGTAGTTGTTAGAATATAGATGTCAGAGTTGTAGCACCATCCCAAAGAAATAAGAGAATATTTTGTCAGTACTGCAATGTCCCACTCTATACATGAACAGCTTTTGTTGTTATAGGTCACTAGTGGCTTATATTTCATAATTCATTCATTCATTCATTTAGCTTAGGGTGAGCAATAAATACCAAACAACAGTTATTTTAAATTTTCTCTTATTATACACTCGTATTCATTCCTAAGACCACTGTTTGAAATGCAGTAAGTTTGTCTTAATGAATTCAACTACTACACTATTATCTCTTCAGGTTAAATAAAAACGTCTCCAGCTACCGTTAAAATCAGCCAGTGTTAAAACCACGAAGTACTCTTAAAATTTCATTTCCTCTGATCCCTTTAACAGCCGCGCCTCATTATCATTGAGGTAGCTCTTTAGCGCTACAGATCTCATCAACCCAAAGGTCTCGCCCACGGCGCTTTCAACGCTTCTTTTCCACAACGCCACCGCACCTTCTCCCCCCCAGCCGCCCCCGCGCAGGCCCCGCGCCGCCCACACCCGGCGCAGCCTGCGGTGACAATCGCGAGTGACCGCCCCCGCCCACCCCTTTCGCGGCAGCGGTCAGCGCGCGCCGCCCCCACCCCCGCCACCGCCTAAAAGAGCGGCCGCCCTGCCGGGCGAGGCGGCGAAATGGCGAGCGAGAGACGCCACGCGGCGCGGCGCGGAGGCTGCGGGCAGGTGGCAACACGCACGTCGCGCGCCCCCTCCCGCCCACGCCTTCGCTCACACCCCCGCTCCCGCCCCCGTTCCCGCTCTCGCCCCCGCCCACGCCACCGCTCCCACCCATGCCCTCCCGCCCACGCCCCCTCCCGCCAACGCCCTCGCCCCCACCCCCGCCCCCGCCCCCTGTTCCCACTCTCGCCACCGCCCACGCCACCGCCCCCACCCGTGCCCTCCGCCCGCCCCCTCCCGCCCACGCCCCCTCCGCCCACGCCCCCGTTCCCGCTCTCGCCCTGCCCACGCCACCCGCCCCCGCCCCCGCCCCCCCCCCCGCTCCCGCCCCCGCCCACGCCACCGCTCCCACCCATGCCCTCCCACCCACGCCCACGGTCCCGCACCGTCCGGCTCCTCGGACACACTGTATATAAATACATGAGAAAATATGTACGTGAATACATAAATTAAATGAATAAATAAAATTAATGAAGAAATAACCGAATAAATAAAACATACACAAATGCCTGAATTAACAAATGGATGCCGGCTTGGGCAGAAGAAGTAGTTAGCGCGCGTACCACCTCACTGCGATGAGCCGCAATTTTCGCCGTGGTCGTGAATGATTGTTCCTTGTGTTTCATGTAATTGTGTGTTTGGTGGAGAGAGGCTCGCGTTTTGCGGATCCATGATCCGGGTGAGATACCCAGAGCAAGTGTGTCGGGGTCCAGTGTATAGCTTCAGATAAACTTCAACGATGCGTTGGGAATAACTGGTTTTAGTTACATGAAATCCTAAGAAAAAAGTAAAAAAAAAATTTTAAATATAAATGAAGTAGAATTTTTACCTTCAATTACAGTCAAATTTCAGAAAAACATGACTTAAGAAAAACAGAAACATTATTGGTCCTTCAGCAGAAGACCGTTCTTCATGGCTGGTCTATTTATCCGACTATTGTAATCAATATTCATCATACCATTCAACCGTAGGGGTGAGTGCACCTAGTGGATTTTGATCTCTTTCGCCGCACTATGCACCTCTACAAGTACGAAGGCCGCACGAATTAGCAAGAAGCGCTGTATCCCCGTTACTCCACTCCGTGGTGTAACGCCCTCTTCCCCCTCCCACTGTTACACTCGCCGCGTGTGCCTGCACTTCTGCCTTCGGCGTTCACTCCGCCACAAACAGAACCAGGTGCACCCTCACCTCTCACACAGCACGTTGCCTGCGCTGACGCACTCTCCCACGCCTCTCTTCCCTTTTCTTTCTTCTCTCCCTCCCTCCTCTCTCTCTTCTCTCCCTCCCTCCTCTCTCTCTTCTCTCACTCTTTCTTCTTCTCTCTCTTTCTCTTTCTTAGTCTTTCCTCTCCACCCTCCTCTCTCATCTTCCTCTTCTCCCTCCTCCTCTTTCCTCTCTCTCCTCCTTCTTCTCTCTCCACTTTCTCTTTCTTCTCTCTTCTTCCTCTCCCCTCTCCTCCTATTTCCTCTTTCCTCTCTCTTCTCCCTCTTCTCTCTCCTTCTCTTTCTTCTCTCTTCTCCCTCTTCTCTCTCCTTCTCTTTCTTCTCTCTTCTCCCTCTTCTCTCTCCACCCATTTCCTCTCTCTTCTCCCTCTTCTCTCTCTTCCTTCTCGTTCCTCTTTTCCCTCTCCCCTTTCTCTTCCCTCTGCCCTCTCAGTTCCTCTCTCATGTGACTCCTCAATCTCCTTCTCTCATCTCTCCCTTCTCACTCCTTCCTCATCTCTTTTCATTCTCTTCTCTCTCATCTCTCCTCTCCCGCTTCTTTCGTCTGCCTCTCTCTCTTCATTTCTTTAGGAAAGCATATACAGCACGTTCAAGATACTTGGCATTTTTACCCGTCCGTGTTGGCACATCTCGCCTTTAACCGTATCCCGAAGGCGTCTACAGACATCCAGTTTTACCCGTCCGGCTTCTGTACAGCGACTCGTGTTGTCACCTCGACGGCGACAACGACTCGTGTTCGCAGCACATATGGCTGTGCCTTCTCTGTCGCCCGATCCAGTCGTTGCTCAGTTTCCTCCTGATGAGTTCCTGTACTATGATTAAATTTCTTTCATTCTGTTCATTGTGTTTCAGTCATGATTACAAATGGCAATGTAATATCCATGCAGAGGCACTGTAGAGGAAAGTACTTGGGCAGGGAGACGCTTTCAAAACCCCCAGGCTACGATCTAGCACCTACAGGTATCCCGAAGAAAGTCAAAAGTCGACTGATTTCGTTCGTTTGTGACAGTTTCATTCGCTGGGAGGAGGGGGGCGGGAAGCAAAGCACAGGTACTGGTTTGGTAGGATGGTAACAAACCATTCTAAACTATTACGTATCCCAAAATGAATCACCCTCTAATCATTATATTTTGATTCCTGAATCCAGTTTCCGATACTTGCAATTTATACAGATAATCAGATACTTGCAATTTATGCAGTTTTGCTAAAAATATTCAACAGGCCAAAAGGAAAGAAAAAACAGTGCCTAAAGAATAAAAATAACATTTAGTTCAGATATGATATCTTTATCAAGTGATATGTACTTGACGGGATGTTGACGACCACTAATCAGAGCACAGATACTAAAATTACAAGTTAATTATGCAATGAATGATAATTTACAATAAAGTACGAGATACGTAATGGTTTGTTTTGACTCCCACGTCACAACTTCAAAATAAAAACATTTGTCAGACGATACGAACGACAGAAGGTATGTGTTTTGAATGACTGTGGCACTTAGATCAGTCAGTAATCAGTTGAGGTATGAAAACTGTCGTGGGGCGTTCTCGTTGCTATTACACAAACAGTAATTGACGTGCAAACTATATGCTGTCTAAAGTTTTCCTAGAATTGATCGCAAAACATGTAGGAACTGTTGAAGGGTCAATGTACATTTACTCGTACACTAAATAATATTTTTCTGAAATGTATTGTAAAATACAATGAAGATAGCCAGCTCTTAATATTCATTAAGAAGAGTGAGAAAAAGTTCACAGGGATGAACGAATGCTTAGGAAACATTACCTTCATGAAGTCTCTACAGTTTAAACGATGAGTCACGGGCTACACATGGCCCTTCCTTCCCCATCCTAATGTCAACATTGGCATAGGGACTCACCTCTTCGTCATTACATCAGATTCCGGAAGACCTGTGAGTATGGGAAGCGAGAGGCTAGAGTCTACCTGAGCCATTGCGCTACGGGCGAGAAACAGACCGAGAGAGTGAGAGAGAAAGAGAGAGAGGGAAGGGTAAGTCAGAGAGTGGAAAAGGAAGAGAAAAGTTTACTAAAATAGAAGCATCTCGCTCACTTTACCTTTTAAGGTTCTTTGGAGGGAAATGGTGAGTAAATGAGAGTGCCAACGATACCAACATACCAAAATTGAAACCTCTCTCTCTCTCTCTTTCTCTTTCTCTCTCTCTCTCTTCCACATACACACATTATCTCTCACCCTCTCAAAATCTGTCTCTCCCTCCCTCCCTCTCTTCCTCCCTCTCTCTCTCCCTCTCCCTCTCTCTCTCCCTCTCTCTCTCCCTCTCTCTCCTTCTCTGACTCAATTTTTCTTTTTTCCTCTCTTAGCTTGGTTGGTTTTCTTGTCTTGCTTCCGCCAAAGGCGTACAACTCTATGTAATCTGTATTCCAGTGAATCACCCTAAGATTTTCCCATTCTGCAGTCCTCGGAGGCTGCAGTGCCTGCCCATCGCGGCCGTCCTCAACCCATTCAGCTCCCCCTGAGCCTCCGCCGGGCCGTCGCCGGACAGTCGCCAGGCGTCGTCGTCACCGCGGCCGCAGCCGCCTCGAGGGTCTCCGAGGGCCACGCCCACCCCATTCGAGTGGCCGCTGGCCGCGGAGTGCTCGGACGCAGGAGGGCGGGAGGGAGGGGCGCGGGGTAAAGCCGGAAATGTCACCTTACTGTTCGTGGAAGCGCCCGATTTTTAGAAGCGAGAGATGGCCCTTTAACGAGTGTTCTGTGTGCGCGCTGGAGACGCAGTGTCGGCGGAACCTTTGAACTCGCGTTCAATCCCTCACAAAAGAAACTGGCTGTGAACTCGTTGGAATCTTAAGGACTTACTAAACATTTGGAACTACAGTCGTTGTGACTCACCTTTTCACTTCGTTTTAAATGTTTGCTTGAATTTGAAGGAGATGAAAGAAATGGACATTGATTTACTTTTTATAAATGGATTGTTGATGTGCGTGTGTTTTATTTCAATTTTTTCGATTGATTGACAGGAAACTCGCCAGTGAATGAATAATTGAGAATGAATGTATTGACAAACTTTTCTTATAATTAAATGCTCACATTTCTTCTATTGTTGAATTGGATCATACTTTCTAAGAAAACATATTAAAGAACATATGCAATTCCAAACCACTTTGTATTATATAAAAGTCATGTGATTTTTTTCCATCTCCATATTGACGGGCAAGGAACACTATATTAAATATTTAGAAGTAATTATTAATAATAAATTAAATTTTAAACATTGCATATAGTAAATAAGTTTAAAAACTGAAAAATGTTTATATCTACATACAATGTGTGTATATATATATATATATATATATATATACATATATATATATATATATATATATGTTTAATTTCCCTTTACTACTGTAGAAAACTATCATGCCCACACATGCGTTGGACTAATGAGCAGTTGCCGCGCCCGGAAAAACCATCAAAAAAATCAATCAATTTACTTCTTTCTTCGTACGTAATAATGAAAGTAGAAATCGTAAAGCTTTGGGCACTACTTTTTCACTTTTCAGAGCGTGCAACATCGCCACACAACTGAAAATGAGTGACGGACTGAAGAATGGACGGACACACGAGCAGATGGATAAAAGGACAAAACGGACAGACAGACGCACAGACTAGCAGACGTACTGTCGAACATACAAACGGTCCGACTGACGCATGGACGGTCAGACGTACGTACGAAAAGACGCTATGAGAGACGGACGAATGGACGGGCAAACGAACGGACGAAATGATGCATGGACGGACGGATAGACAGAAGGAAACACGGACAGTTGGAAAGAAAGATGAAAAGGCGGATAGACGGAAGGAAAGTCTTATAAGAGGAGGGACAGTCTCCCCACAGACGGATGAACAGACGAAAACACGCAGTTAACCGGATAAGTATATTCTGGTATCAAAAAAGAAGTCCGAAAATTATGAGTAGCGATCGGAAAAATATGTACTATGAAACGGTAAAAAGATGTATCTAAATATATAATGAAAACAGTAAGAATACGTAATATGT
Organism: Teleogryllus occipitalis; assembly: GCA_011170035.1. Lineage (NCBI taxonomy): Eukaryota > Metazoa > Arthropoda > Insecta > Orthoptera > Gryllidae > Teleogryllus > Teleogryllus occipitalis. The sequence goes on along the minus strand of BLKR01001645.1, from coordinate 103,911 downwards.
AAAATCGGATATAATATGTAATATTAAAATACACTAATTATAAAATGCATTTACATAATACGAAATTACATTTATAAAACATTCCTAAACAATTTTTAAACATAATCCAAACGTTTTAAAAATAATTTGGAGGGCACAAGTCGATGCACGCTTTGCACCATACATTTTCCCGGCAGTTGTAACTCATTGCTAATCCAACACCGTAGTTTAGCAGCCCGGCTAGACGCAATAGAAGCAATCGCACCAACTGGTCGTACACGATGGCAATCGCCAAAGTCTCTCGAAAATTAGAGTTAAAGGTCACAAAATGCGGCGTCAGTGATACTTTTCACAACTAAAGATAAAAATGATCTCAGTTACTGACGCGCACCGGACATTTGAGAACATCCGACCGCGTCTTAAGACGGCTCCACACATTCGGCATTCGCCGAGCAGCGAGCTAGGGCTCGTCCAATCCAGAGCACGTGTTCGGCGAATGTTCGCTCCCTTTGATGTGTCCAAAAGACCGACACGCGGTCGGTAGGGCGAACATTGAATGTTCGTCATTCGGCAAATAGCAAGCAACTCATCCACGCTACTCGGGATTCGGCGAATGGATGCTCGCTGTTCGCCGAATAGAATGTGTGGAGCCGCCTTTACGTAACGCACCTGGAGTAGAGAGCACGCAATAATAGTGAAAGAAAAAAAGTTATTTTTTAAAAATACGTACTTTTCATAAAAATGTAGTAAAATTGAAGAAAATTGATAGAATAAAAAATATTTTGTGAAAATAGCAAAATATGTAAAATATTTATAGAACGTAATATGTAAAATATGTAAAAAAATGGATATTGTGTTAGGGCAGCGACGATTCACCAAGATTATAATTTTTATAACGGTAAGTAGAATGCCAAAACGTTGTAATTACCTAAAAATGCGTTCTGTAATTATGAGTACAAGAAGTATCGTCACGCCCGATGAAGCAAGCCGCCGCTGGACTCCCCTGCTCCGGCCGCCCCCAAGGCCTCGCGCAGTGCGCGGCGAACAAGGTACGGTGGGAGGGGAGGGGGAGGGGTCGGCACCCAGCGGGGGCGGAAGGGCACCGGGCCAAGGGAGCGCGAGGGTAGCCCTACTGACCTCTCCTGTGACGCAACAACGCTCGAACCCCCAGGCGGTCCCGTTACTCGCCCCTCCCACACCCTCCCCCACCCTCCCTCTCTCTCCCCTTTATGGCCACGCACCCGCGCCAGCGCACGTGCCACGCGACTCACAGCACTGGGCCCGAACAAGCGGAAATGCGATCACAATATACATATATATATATATATATATATATATATATATATATATATATATATATATTGTATATATTTAAAATCAGGTTATTCTGGACTTCAAAACAAGAAACCCGGCTGCTCTAAAACGCGACGAGCGGGATCCACGGGACTGCACGGATTTGCAAGAAACAAGACAGTCGTGGACTGCCGTCGCCGGACCCTCCTGGTCGTGGTTTTTATGGACATCTTCATAGCAAACCAAGGAAGACCTCTGTTGTGAAGGCATGAAATATTATGTGATCTTCAACGTAACTTATTTTCCTGTTACTATTGTTAGAGTTTTGAACACGTTCAACAATATTTCAACAAAACACTTGAGACGAACTAATATGTAGTACTATTGAATTTGATGTCAATAATGCATTAATTTTGTATTGTCATAAATATATAATACACCATTTTGGATATATTTTGCTATCTTTGCCCTTACACCCTTCAATTAGTAAATTTACCCTTACCTAAATTAATCGCGCATTAATAGGTTTAGGACAGAGGAATTCTTAAGTCCTGACTTTTAAAAGGATACTTTTTATAAATTATGTTGCATCTCTAGTGCTATAGTAATATCTTCACAGCAAAATGATATCATGACATAGGGTCTAAATAGTGAAAAAATGTTAAAATAACGCAGCTTCTTTGCTAAACTTGTTCGTGGTCACATGTAGTCATTGGGTAATTTGTATGTGTCCACCCGTCATTCCATGGATCCCCAATCCACCTGTCCTTCTGGCTGCCAACCGTCCGTTCATCCGACCATCCATGTATCTGTCCATCCGTCCGTCTTTCCATCCGTCAGTTCAACCGTTTGGACCGAGCGAGGTCATTCGATGCACCTCGATCTGCTGATCGGAAACTGGCCATTTTTTGCTAATTTAAAAACTCTCAAATTAATAAAGAGGATTTTAATCTAATTTGAAAAACCTCGAATTAAAAAGGAAATAATATTAAAACTGTTTAGAGTGGCGAAGGCGTCACGTTAAGCCAATTATATTTTTATGTTTCATCATAGAACTGACATTTTCAACTCAAAGCAGATCATATTTCTTCGATCAAAAAAATCCTTGGAATTAGTCAAACGTTTTGAGTTTGAAAAGCCCAAGAAGTCGTTTGATTGAAATTCAACTGTGCAATATAGGTAAATTACATAAAAGTAAATTACATCATGGTTGTAACAAAAACTATTTTATTTTTACAAATAAAAATAGGATTATTAAAACAAACGTGCTTCCTACAAAAAACACCGAACATAAATGTCATTGAGATCAGCTAGTGCTTGAACGATACTCTTGTTCGCTCGTTGAAATACTTGCGTGGACGTGAAGCCCGTCTTTTGGGCGTTTTGGGCCAGTGTGGGTGGTTGCGGGGGCGGTAGCTGTCCCTCTCCTTGCACGCTGGCTCGCGACTCCGGGGCCCCGGTGTGCCTCGACGTCCAACAACAAACACCGCCGGGTGGGTTATTTACAACGCTTATGGTGAAACGGCCGGCCGTGCCCCTCCGTTAAGCGGGCATAAATTACGAAAGACGACAAGATCCTGTTTGCTTGTCCAGGCGGTGGCAACACGAGATCAAAATCATCCCTACAATTAGCTTGGAACTCTCCGTCGGTGCTCGGGTTTGAGCTGTGTTTTATTGTGCGAATAAAATTGTCAGGTCATGTGGCTTGTGCTGTTCGTGTGTTAATTTGGACAGGGGTCAGTTTAGATTTGAATCTCGTGTCTTCATTCTGGCGTTTCTCCGGGCTGTCTATTTTCTTTGAGCATAACGGGTTACTGAGATTTGCTACATGTCCTAAAAATGAAGTTTTAAGGATTACAACTCTCACTTGCATCATACCTGCTCATACATGTATTTAAGACAAAAATGTTTCTAAAATATTGTGTACTTCTGGTTTTTGTAGAAAACTATATTAGAAACTGAATACAGCATTGAATCTCTTCGCATGAAGTCATATTTCAAGTTGCATAGAACTCCAATAATTTATATTTCATTAGGAATATTCGGAGATAGGGAGTAGTAGTACTCTAAAACCAATACCGATTCTTCAATATTCTTCTAATTTTTATTATTAAATTTTCATCACTCTTTTGAAAACAAGTTACCTGGACTAAATAAAATCAAATACTTTTGGTGGATATTGTCCTCAAAGAATAGACAGTAGATTGTGAAAAATTAAAAATGTAACTAATTTCTGATAATTTGGGAGTAATAAACATATTTAATAGTTGTGAATAAATATTTCATCAAGCACACATAATATTTTAGTATCCACCACACTCAGTATCTATCTTACGTAAACAAGCAACATGCCGACAACGTATCCAGAACAGAAAGGCATTAATGTGTATCTATTTCGGTAGTTTACCACAACATCTCGACAAGAAAAAGTCGTATTGTGAGTCATCAAGCTCACAATCTCGGAGCCTACCACTTTCCGCAAGGAACACAATATTTATTGTATACGCAGACACATACACACAAGTTTAAATGTAATAACAATAAACACAGGAGACCTTCTTTAAAAAGAAGCTTCCTGTCGGTACGGTAGGTAGCTGGCGATCTTGAAAAATCCTTTCCCCTCTCCCGATTGTGAATGACGCATCAAAGCGCAGTCGGCCGCGTTTTCGGAAGCGACAAGGTCGTCTTGTTTTGAAGCCGAGGAATATCTTTGAAAAACAAATATTTCACGAGAAACAAGCTCCCGAGCGCCGCTGCGGGTCTCTGGGGCGGTGGCTCCGCGCAGGTGGCTTTTCCGCTTTGGACCCGCTCGCCGCGACGCCCTTCCGCGCTGCAGGCGGAAGCGCGATGAGATTGTGACGGCTGCTTTAACAGGCTAGTTTTTTTTATTCAAATATTTTCTGATACAGCGTACATAGCCACTTTACAGAATTGTTTGGTTATATAATGTATACAATAACATACAGACAAAAATAAGAGGGAGGATGACCCCACTGGGTTCCTCTAGAATAAATCAGGTTGGGGTGCTTGGGAATTATTGCGGTGGTTTGTGGAATGGGTGAGATAACGGTGCTTATGATATGGAAAAAGCGTAGGAGTTACGGAGGGCGGAATTTATCTTTGGGAAATCTGGACGGGATGCGGTTTAGATGAGGCTGAGTGGTTTTTCCTAGTGAGAAAATCGGTTGGAAGGGAAGGTTATGAAGCTTGTTGTAGAATCTTTCAGAGAGGCGGGCGATGTGTTGGGCGACTGTAGGGAATTTCAGATCATTGTGAATTTGATCATTAGAAATGTACCATGGGGCATTTAAGGCAGTGCGGAGGACCTTATTTTGTAGGGTTTGGAACAGACTAGTGGGAGGAGCCAAGTGAAGAAGGAAAATCTGCACCCGTTGTGATTGATTGTTTCCGGGTGCGTCCACTTCTAATGTCGTTAGTTTCGTAGGTGTATTGAATATATTTATCGCTGGAGGTGGCGGTGATCTTCTCCTGCTAGATGGTAAGATCCGGCAACGACCTGACAAGATTAGTAGAGATTTCCTCCACCAGAAATCTCTAACCAGAGGAACACCATCCCAGCGGGATAAGCTCTAAGCTCCCGACCGGTCTTCTAGCATGTGTGGTAGTGTAGTGCATGTAAGTATAAGTGTGTGTAAGTAAGGAAGTGAGGGTGAGAATAAGCAAAGGAAGAGGAAGGAAAGATCGCGCGTGGTCCGTGTCGAGTTTGCTATAGTACTGTTCCGGCATTCGCCTGGAACTGATCGGAGAAACCATGGGAAACTACCGATCAAAGCAGCAGGTCGCTAGCGTTCTCCTTCTGACAGCGAATGAATTTGACCTATCAAGCTAGTGACGAAAGTTCTGCCACCGAGAGGACTCGAACTTAGGACCTCCCGATCAGAGGCTCTGCAGTGACATCATGTGATGCCCTGAGCCACCTCTCCCTGTACTTTGTGACAATATAGTGGTACGAACTGAGTGAAAAAGAAAAATATGTACTTGAATTTGTTGATGAATTGTTTTCGAGCACGTCAACCCCTAAGGTCATTAGTCCCGTTTGTGCAGTAAATGACTTATCCCTGAAGGTGGAGATGATGACTTTCCACTGGATGGTGAGATCCGGCGTCGACCTGCTAGTCAGCTTGCCCGGCAGCGGGGCACCACCCTAGCCGGGACAAGCTCTTAACTCTCGACTGGACACCCTGCGCGTGCGGTAATGAAGAGCATGTTCCTGTAAGTGTGCGTATAAGGGGAGAGGATATAACAAGGAAAAGGAAGGTAAGATCGCGAGGACTGTGGCCTGTTTGTTAGGGTACTGCATTGGCATTCGCCTGGAGAAACCACGGTAAACAATCGATCAGTACAGCCAGCCGCTAGAATTATTTTCCAGGCATCGCCTAAATTAATTTGATTGAGTAGTGATTTCGGGATCGTAAACGCTAATGTCGTTAGCTCCGTAAATGCAGTTCATGTGTTGATCGTGGGAGGTGGCGGTGATTTTCCGTCGCTGAATGGCGAGATACGATGCCGAAATTCCCGTGGGCTTGTGGAGTTTTCCACCAAGCAGCCCGCCACTGAAATTCTCCTCCTGACACTGGTTGAATTCAAAATCCGCCACTGTTTTGAATCGACCCCCAGTATCTCCCGATTTGAAAATGCCCCATAGTCAGTTGTGTTGACTCTGAGCTGACGTAGTCGGTGGATAGTAGTAGTAGTAGGACCCCAGTGGAAATGAAAATGAAAAATTTGTACCGATTTTGTATAATCGGAAAAGTATAAAATAATAGCTTTTCACAAGAAGAATTTATAGTTCCTCGGAGTCTCAAACGTGTTTTAAAAATTAATTTAGAAACATCTTCGTCTATTTAAAAAAATTATTTACCTAAGTGAACTAAAGCACATGTGACAGCACACTCAATACTACTGTTGCAATTGAAATGAATACTAAAAGGGGTGATCATTTCAACAAAACTGGCGAAGAGCGATGGTCAAAAGAGCTCGACATTGGCAGCCTGCTTCACATGGGAGAGGTACTCCTCAAAGAAGTGAGAAGACGAAAAGGCGATGGTTGGAAGTGGATTAACTGCAGAAGACTGCATCGACAGACTCAAACGAAATTGAAGTGCGTTGCTACTGCTAGTTTGTAAGATAATTTCAGGATTTTGCAGTTAAAAGGAGGCTCTATAATGAGTTCTTGAAATCAGTATTTTTCATTTATTTAGTTTTTTTTATGATAAGTTCTGAAATATTCTATGAAGCCTGTAGTAATATGGTTTCAATATGGATCATATGGTAATATGGTTAAGGTGGCAATTCGAGCCTTTGACGTCCGCTTGATACTCCCAGAGCTGCCGAAGTTTTCGACATCCTTGGGGAAATCAGTATCTCCCGATATGAGTTACGAGAATAGAAACTTTACCCATCGCTCGTTCCTCAGGATGGGAGTGGTTGGGGTAGGAAGTATTGCGCGCGGTTCGTAGTCCGGGGTTGAAAGTGCTGTTCTCGCAGTAATTCCTCTCGATCCGCTGTGACTGACTTCGAAAGCTCTCCGCTGGTAATTCTTAAATTTGGAACCTCCCTGTCTATTTATATAGCTATATTACTTGTTTCCAATACGAACAGAAATAGAGAGAAAACTATGCAACTTCCGACTATATGAGTGTTGTCTATGGTTTTGCTACATACCCAGAGACACGACAAAAATCCAAAAACATTGGTATCACTTATTTCTGGTGCGTACAGAAATCGAAATAAAACTTTAAACTATACAGCCTCCGCCCTCAGCCATGTGAGAAGTCTCTATGGTTTTCTTTCACACCCATAAACTCGTGAGTTATACGGAAACATCCATTTCACTAATTTCTAATGCACGGAAAAATTAATAGAGAACTATGTAGTCTCCATTCATGTGCGAGGAGTATATGACTTCGTTAGAAACTCAAACTCGGAGAAAGTTGAAAAATCAATGAAACAGTTTCGATATTGACTGAAAAATGTCAATGTTTGTATTATCGTATTCTCATAATGCGCGTACCGATTGAATTCTGAGTGCGTCACTGCTTGTGACAGGGCTGACATGCGACAGCAGGAGTTCGAGAAAAAGATCGCCCGTCTTTAAATATTTGCTATTCATGTTTTTCATCGTGGAAAAGCAACATTTTTTATGTTTATGGTATATAAAGTTGCATTTTGTATTCTATGTTGTTATTTGTGTCTTTCTGAAGGTTTTTTAAATATTTAACTTATTGCAGTGTTATACGAGAATATTTTGTTTTTTGTTCTTGAATTGTGTCCTACTTTTTGGAAAACCATTTAATGTTGTTTTCAGTAGCTTTGCTGATGAAGGTTAGTACTATTTTAGTATGTGTAACAAATGTCACTTTTATTAACATAATTTTATATTTAAGATCGAAAAACATACGCTCTTTATTGTGTTTAATGGCACTTAAGTATATCAAAGAATTTCATTAATTAATTGACAATTATCACGTCTCATCAGATTTCTTTATTAAACGTTTTTGAAAATTATTATTTATTATTAATCCTCTAATTTACGGCTACAGATGTTATGAGTCGGTTGAATATAAAATATACTCCAGGTTGCAACCAACCTTTTAAGGATCAGATCTAGGGACTGTCAGTTCCTCTAGAATACTTTGCGCAAAATATGGACTGTTCTCAACAAAGCAAGGTCTTGCACTTCCCACTCCTATGAATGATCGGTGAGTGAAGCAAAGTTCTTACACAAATTTTGCAGAATAAATCACTAAGCTCCGATAACTATCGGCACGACCTATGTTTTATGCTTCACATTCGGCTCTCTCAATTTTCAAGTTGTTGTATTTAAGACGTTTCTCAGTCTCCTTGGTTACGATGCTTTCATTGCACGACAGAGCAACATCTACAAGGGGACACGTTTTTTCTCCATATCCCTGATAACAATGGTCGTACAATACTGGACACAGTCCAACAGACGTCACCGGTTTTGGGAGTGTACGTAGTACCACTTGGAACTTTGTGTTTGGTTTTGGTAAGTGTTTGTACCATATGTGTTTGGAACTTTGAGGTCTTTACAGATGTGCCAGTGGAGGTGTCTCACATTTCATGGGAAGTTGCATCAGATGTTCGGTGTCTATGATAACTCTGCGTACCTTGCATAGTTTTCTTGGCAATGGTTCGTGCTACGCTTATAATGCCTCTGTTTCCCATTCTTCGGTCAGATTTAATGACCAGTCTCATTAGTGAGTCATCTTGATGACTGACTTCATATTTTTCAATCCCGAGTATTGCGCTGTGCCAGGAAGTTCCAATATTTCAATGACCTCTTCCTATTTCCTTTGGTGACTCCTAAAATCTATGTGGATCAGCTCGTGCATCACCTGATGTATAAAATATTATATTGTAAGCAGTTTTATGGTTTTTCAGTCCATGATTCGAATTTATTGCTCAATCCAGTCAATTAGTCCGAAACTGTTTTCGGTACTTGTACCGCCGAACTACCTATTGCAGATATTTTATTCTTGGAGTGGAGAGAGGACTGAAGGATAAATCTCACTTTTCTGTCACACTCCATGCAAATTCTCTCTTTCAATGTGTCGCTCGAAGTGTTCTCACATTCTTCAATGTCCAACCGGTAGCGGTAGCTCAGTGCATCAACTGATGTCACTGCAGCGCCTCTAACCGGGAGGTCCTAGGTTACACTCCCCACGGCGGCAGGATTTTCGACACTAGCTTTTCAGCTAGGTCGAATTCAGCTGCTGTCTGGAGGAGAATTCTAGCGGCCGGCTGCTCTGATCGGTAGTTTTCCGTGGTTTATCCGATCAACACCAGGCGAATGCCGGAGCAGTACCCTACCAAACGGGCCACGGACCCCGGGCGATCTGTCCTTCCTCTTCCTTGTCCTATTCCCTCCCCTTACACACACACACACACACTTACACACTACCACATATCCCGGGAGACCGGTCGGGAGCTTACAGCTTGTCCCGGCTGGTGCGGTGAACTGCTGGTGGGAGAGTCCTGGTTAGGGGGAAACCCCACTAGCCGACGGTAGGTCGGCGCCGGATCTCGCCATCCAGCGGAGGAAGATCACCGCCATCTCCCGAGAGAGAACACATGCACTACACTAACGGGACTAATGACCGAAGTAGTTGACGCGCCCGGAAACACGAAAAATCAATCAATTCAATGTCCAGAAATTTGTTTCACCTGGCTCCAGATCTTGCATCACAGTGCTCTCTGACGCCACTTTGCTTCTCTTTAAATCGACTTTTGAACATTTGTCAGGACCAACTTTCTTGCAAATGCCATTGCTAAAATTGCTGATGACACACATTTGGGAGAGAATCCCTTCATTCTTAGCGAACACTTTAAGATCATCCATGTAAAGCAAATATGATACTGGTCTTTCATCGTCATGGCGCTTGTAACCAAAGTGAAGGTGTGACAAATCTCTAGATAGTGGAATCAAATTAATGTAAAATAGCAGAGGGATTATTGAATTTCTTTGAACAATTCTCCTGTTAATCTGATACGTGCTTAAAGTACGTTTACGTTTTCTTATGTCATTCGATAAGACTTTATTTAGTACCAAAATTTCATTACAGGCGTAGAAACCTTTGCGACATCCTTTCTGTTCACTTGGTAACATAGTTTTTCTTTAGATGTCTGCACATTTTGTTAGCTGTAGCTCTAATTATAACTTGGTAATACTTTACTGGCAGGCAAGTGATTGTCCTGTAGTTCTCCACCAAAGAAATGTCTCCGCTTTTGGTAACAGATGCGTGAGACCGAGTGTTAGCCATTTCGGTAGTTCCTTTGCGTTTTCTAAAATTTTATTAACAGCCCTTCCTGGATGAGAATGCAATGCAGTTAATTTTTTAACTCAATAATTCTGAAATCATCAATCTCGAGATATTTCCAGTTTCCCATGTTCTTAATTGCGTGGAAGAGGTCCTCTTCCGAGAATTCGTGAACAAGTTCCGCTTTTTTCATAAGTTCATCGGCAGCATCAACTTAAGATTGGAGCGAAGATGCGTCTTTGTTGTGGGATCTGCTTTCTTTCCAGATTTCTGCCCAAATTTTATTATTATTATTATTATTATTATTATTATTATTATTATTATTATTATTATTATTATTATTATTATTATTATTATTATTATTAATATTAAGTGTATGCCTTATTTTTATTTTTATCTTTATTATTAATGCCACACACCCGTGCGTTGAGATTCTCACCAATGCGAAGGCAGCATTGGGTACACAATTTGTTATTAAGGTAGGATAGGAACTGAAAAGAATTTAATGTTGTTCTGAAGGGGGAGACTAAGAAACTAATGTGAAGGCATCCTGGTTAGTGATGTAATGGTAATTCTTAACGATTAAGATGAGACTTTGTATTGTCTTATAATTCTCCTTAGAAAATATATTTTTTTATCGTCAATAGGTCTAATACTTGTGAAAACATTTCTACTAGTACTATCTATCATTCCAGTTCCTTGTTTCTGTTAAGTATGTGTTCACATGAGCATATGTTCTGCGAGTACTTGAACCAAATGGAACATTGTATGTATTAACAAAAACCAATCCTCATTCTACATCTCTCTAGTTTCTTTCAAAAATAAAGCCGACATCCGGTAGCACAAATGGTGAACCAGGGAGTTAAGACAACAAACAATTTAATTAAGTTACACAAAGTGATTATAGAATGCATGTATGGTCGTCCATTAGCCATCAAATGCCAGACATTATTTTGGCAAATAGAATTGCGATTTATTTATGACTGAATTGTAGTCTAATTTCCAATCGTATGTGGTTTCACCAAGGACATTTTAAAATAAACGACAAAGTAACGGGTTTTGTATGCAGGTTGGTGCTAATATTCAGATAACCTGATTCACACCCTGCTGTGATCGTTCTAATAGCGTACGGTTGTTTCCGGTGGTGCGATTCATAGTTACACGTGCCGCGGAGTGCGATGATCGCTGTTTCTGAGTTCAGTGCAAACATCTGTTTGTTTGTTTCGTTGGTTGGTTGGGTGGGTGGGTGGTTGGTAGTAATTCCGTTTCGCGGCAACCAATGAGGTCATTGGTCCCGTATGTGTAGTGGATGTTTTTCATCGGGAGTTGGCGGTATTCTTCCCCCGCTGGATGGCTAGATCCGGTGTCGGCCTACCATTGACTAGCTGAGTTTCCTTCAACCAGATATCTCCCACCAGCGGGGCACCGCCTCAGCCGGGACAAGCTCTAAGCTCCCGACTGGTCTCCTGGCATGTGTGGCAGTGTAGTGCATGTTAGTGTAAGTGTGTGTAAGGGGTGAGGATAGGGCAAGGAAGAGGAAGGAAAGATCGCGCGCGGTCCGTGGCCTGTTTGTTAGAGTATTGCTCCAGCATTCGCCTGGTGTTGATCGGAGAAACCAAGGAAAATTACCGATCAGAGCTGCCGGCCACTAGAATTCTCCTCCGGACAGTGACTGAATTCGACCTAGCTGACAAGCCACTGTCGGGACTCGAATACAGAACCTTTTGGTTAGAGGCACTGCAGTGATATAAATTGATGCACTGAGACACCTCTCCTGGTTAAATATGTGGACATTCTTTATCTCAAATACAAGCAAAGAAGAAAATCACAAAACGCATATCATTTTGACTCGCTGAAGTTGCATTTTACGTTAAAAGGGAGTGTATTACTCCGGTTAACCGATCTACTGTGAGTGTACTTCAGCTTCTGAAGTTCCCGTTGAGTAATGCGAAAATATATGATGAGGATTCAAACATAATTTAGTGAAGAAATATATTTTATGTCGAATAAACAAGCAATGCGTTACATCTATATATCTATATCTATATATATATATAAAAGAAAGTCGTGTTAGTTACACTATTTATAACTCAAGAACGGCTGTACCGATTTGACTGAAAATTGGTGAGCAGGAAGCTTAGAGCCAGGAGATGGACATAGGATACTGTTTATCCCGTTCGACAGCGTTCCTGTGTGAGAACGCACGTTTTCGCGTGATTTCGCATGTTAGTGGTCATTGTTGCCTGTTGTAACCCATTGTTGTAACGCCGCACTGATAACAGAAGGCGATAATGATAGCCGCCTTTCGTTCGCCGTTATATCTGTAGATAGTCGTGTTAGTTACACTATTTATAACTCAAGAGCGGCTGTACCGATTTGGTGAGCACGAATCTTAGAGCCAGGAGACGGACATAAGATACTGTTTATCCCGTTCTATAGCGTTCCTGTGTGAGAACGCACGTTTTTGCACGTATGCAGTGCAACAAGGATAGTACAGTTTCTCACAGTGAGTGCGACGCGAGAAAAAGATGGGACCGGCTGTTAAGGCGGAACAGAGTTCGCCGGGTCAGCTAGTAAAATATAATACAGAGTACTTAAAAATATTGATTCTTACTTCAATGATGCTATAAACGTGAAGTGCCCATTTTAACATTATTTAACACGTACTCCGGCAATACATCGATAACTTTACATCAGGGCAATTTTAAAATTAAGAAATTTGATTATCCTTCAAAAGTAAGTTTGAGTTTTATTATTTATCGTATTCTCTACAGGACTGGTAGAGAATTTATCAAATAATGACAACATATATTCTGTAGTCCTCAGTCTACTTGCATTTGCGTTCACTTATTAGTTACCTGCTTGTTTTGCTGTTAACAGTGAGTTGGTATTCATTACCTAAGTGATACATATGTATCTTATTCATCGTGACGATTCCAAGTTCAGCGATTCCACAACTGTGTGAAATGAAGTGTCAGCATGTTCTGGGTCTCAGACATAGGCCATTTACTGGTACAAATAAGGTTGTCTATAGGCCTTTCTGCAACATGCAAAATGGCATAATTAAGCAATAATAAATGTAATGATGGTATTCGATTTGTCTTACCCTGTGCGTTGACACATATTGTCGCAAGTTCGAAAGAGAACCTATGGGAAACAATCATAGGCCAGACTTACGACGAAAAGAAATTGACATCAGCTATATGACTGAGGCGCATAATACAACAAATTATCATCACCATCTGCATGTATTAGTTTTCAGCCTGTTCTGTCTCCTAGAATTGCTCATTTCACCTTCTTAGTGGTCTTCCTATGTTTATTCTCCTTCTCGGCGTGTATAATTCGGAGTCATTCTAGTTATTCTCTCTTCAGACATTCTTAGCATATATTTTCCATTTTACGCTACATGTATATTAATTTAATTTACTTACAATGTTTAATTTTTGTCAAATTTCATTTTTGTTAATTAAAGCCTCATTTGATCTTTAGTTAAGGGTCGAGCATTCAATTCTGTTTTGTAAAATGGGTAAGACCATTATTTTAGATAGTTTATTTGAAGTTGCTTTTCTGATTGTATTTTTCAGTGTACATGCTATTGTACCACAACAATTTAATTTTACTTCTAGGTAGCTATTTTTTGTATATTTTTTTTTTGGATCCCAAGCAATTGAACGTGTTCTGTTCTATAATATTAATCCCAAGTACCATTTTCATTCTTAATGACCTTTTAATAGCATGGCTTTGGTTTATCTATAGATATTGTCATATTGTACTGTTTAGCTACATAATTCAACTTATTGCTTCTTGGATACTATTCAAGTAAATATTAGGTGTCCCACCAAGTATGGGCCACAGTGTTTCCTTTAGTCACCTTTGGGGAAGTTGGCCTTCGTGGCGCCGAGACTTATGGGGTAGAGGGGAAACAGCGGTGTGGTAATGGGGGTAGAGATATAACTGCAGCAATCCATGGTATTGTTCGACTGTCACAGAAACAAATATCAGTATTAACGATGAGAATGAATTTTTTTACGCTGATTCATCAGAATTAAACTTCCCTTCTGGTTGAAATTCCAAAACATCGATGTAGTATAGCGTCACAGATGCAATGGCTGATAAAATGACTGCAGTCAGTTCATCCGTCTCTGCACACCTGACTGCAGATGTGTATTGCTGTCGATAGGGACACAAAGCTTAGTAAATAATTTACGTTCATATTTTTCTTCTTTTTTCCATTGTAATCTACTTCTTACTTTATTTTTGTAAATTTACAATGAGAAGTTTTGTAATGGCAATAATAAAACTTTTACCTTTTTATAATCTGATGTTCTGGAGGTATTGTAGTGAAAATCTCCAATCTTTCATTTCCTTTGCTTGTATTAGAAGTGTTTAAAATGCTGGCTTATACTTACAGCCATTAGGCATCAAACACGGTTCCCGTTGAGTTTTAAAATGACCTTTGTTAGTACGTTCCTTACACTACCAATTAATTTATTTCGTTCCTTTCAATGATAGATGCTTTGGAATTTCAATCAGTGAAAGAACTGATCAATTCTGATAAATCAATGGAAAAATCATTCTGATTATTAAATTTGATGTTTGTTCCTGTATTATTGTAGTCAAGACTATTTGTTCTGACTTCCCTTTCAGTCTCCTCTCTCACCGTAAAAGTCTCGTCGCCGCGAACCGAAGGCCACCTTCCCCAAAGGCAACAGGGGCAGGCTGGGGACCGCTACAGGAATCATTATCCGTTAATTTAAAATCATATCAGAAATTCATTCATCTATCCATGATCAATTCATGATCTATCCATTACTGACAAGAAAAAATATAGTTTTATTTAAAATATCAAAGGCCATTAAATTTCTCGAAAATTAAAAGTATTACAGACGATTTATCTACGGCATATTAATTGCCCCGTCATTCACTATTGTAGAGCGGAAACTGCTTTTCGATATCTTGAATCGTTTAGAAGTTATGGGGTGGTCCATAGTTGGTGGGAAACCTGTATAGTGTCCAAGAAGTAAAGATAGTATCTAAGAAACAATACAACAAATTTGAAAGAAAATTATAAACTGTCTGATCTATGGTTTCCGTAGTTTATTTCGATCAGTAAATGTCAAAACAGTATTATTTTTTTCCCTAGGGCTTTTCTCCAGCCGACAGCCGGTTGCCCTTTACGCATATTCGACCATACACTAGACAAACACTTGCGGGCTCCTCTGATCTGGGGTCAACAGAACGCGAGGCCCTCCGCGACAACACACACACAAAGTCAAGGGACAAACAGCCATGCCCAAGGCGGGACTCGAACCCGCGACCCTTCGGACCGAAGCGCTGAGTCGGTACTCGCTCTTAGACACCTCGGCCATCCAGGTTGGCCAAAACAGTATTATACTATTTGAAAATTAAGCGCCTAGTGTTTGGTAATGGTTTTGAGGCGCCCGTACGGCCTATAGAAGTGATTGAGAGTTCCTTTCAAATCTCCCTACGCCCTGCGGAGGGATGGGGGGGGCTCCTTTACTTAATGTTTGGTACCGATTGTAAAATTTCAGACCACCTAGAGATGTGGTTGGGGATTCATTTGAAAGCTTAAGTTGCGTTGTATGTTGTGTTTTGTCTCATTTCCACACCGAATGACCGCCTTGGAGGGCTTGTATACCTAGTATTAAACAAGGAGCCACACTTCTCGCATCATTCTTTTCTCGTCCCCTTCCATTCCATTCTAAAAATACCACAGAAGTCAGCCACAGAAAAAAAAATCCACAGAAGGCATAATTTAAGCTGTAGGAGTGTAGAAAGAAGAAGAATAATGAGACGATTCGACTCAGTAGTTCAGTATTTCTCCAGTATTATCTGAAATTATAATATAATTTAAGATAATATAATAATAATAATAATAATAATAATAATAATAATAATAATAATAATAATAATAATAATAATAATAATAATAATAATGTAAGCGAGTTTCACCAGTAATGAAAAGGAATATACTCAAAAAACTTCCAAATTTTATACTCTGCTGCCGCAAATCATGAAGAGACGAGATAAAGAAACGTAAACTGGAATGTTGTGCTGTTAAAAAGGCGTAAAATTATGCTCTTAACAAGGCGTAATATATAAACAAACTATGTTTCTCCGCTGAACTGAGTAATTGGGTTGCTAATATGCCTTCATCAAGGACTGATCTCGAAATTTTCTGCCGCCAACGCATTTCCAATCTAATTGAGTGACTCACCAGA
Organism: Teleogryllus occipitalis; assembly: GCA_011170035.1. NCBI lineage: Eukaryota > Metazoa > Arthropoda > Insecta > Orthoptera > Gryllidae > Teleogryllus > Teleogryllus occipitalis. The sequence continues at coordinate 87,596 of BLKR01001645.1, read as the reverse complement.
AACATTAACATACTGGTGAGTACTGAAACTTCGAAATGTTCGAAAGCATTCGAGGTCAATCGTTTCTGGATCTCTGGTCATGCTTAATGCGACAACTCTCAATACTTTGTTTAGGTGATGGTATGTGCAATGCAAGCTGTCTCGCAAACGCATTTGCCTTGTACTCAAGGTATTCAGGTTCTCTTGTCCACTTATCTTCTGAAGATTTTTATACATTTTTCTTATGGTTATAATCTGAATGACAAATTCGTATGGAGCATGTTTTGGATAATACTTCCTGTTGGCCTTAACTTTTTAATAGGTATACGATTGCCAATATGAATGACTACTGAGGAAACAACTAGTTGTCTTGGCATTTACGAAACTAGCATTTTTTGGTGTCAGAGTAAAGTGTATCTGCAATCCTCTCATAAATATCAAACTATTTTTAAGATTGCTAATTACATTTATTTACCTTATTCACTATTTTTACTTTTCCTTAATCAAAAAACGTTCATCAAATAGCTCTCGTCCTTTCTAGCTATAATTGGTCACCATACATTTCACGTGTCATACATCATACTTTGTGGACGGTAGCATTATTAGAAGTCAAGGTTGCACAGGTTGTTTTGCAGAAAACCTCTACCACACCTTTAGGTATAGACTAATAGTTCTACAAGGCCCTCTGTTTGGAGGGTGGGCAGTAAGTCTTGAGCAATTTTAGGGTTCTAGAGAACAAAAGATTTCGATTACATTGCGTAATCCTCATTTTTGTAAAGGTTGGAAATTTTACAGTTTGAGCAAAGATTACATTTTATTTATCTTCTCTTTCCATTGAATAAAAGAGTGTCTGTTTGTGACAGTGGATCGCCAAATACTAGCTGAACGTGACGAGACAACGCTTTAAACCGTTTTCAAAATATTTTCAAATGTTAAAAGTTAATGCTATGCAAATTCTTAATAAAAAGAAACTTTAAACATTCAGATGTCTGGACGGAGACGTCGAGAGAGGGCGTGGGTGAGGATGCAGTAATCAATATCTTTCACTCGGATGTAGTAAGTAAAAGTAATATATTAAGAATTAAAATTAAATAAAAAATGTGTGATCGTAACTCTTCTTCTTGAATGTACTTTCAGGCTACGGTCACTACTAACGCTAAAATACGGTGCTGGAAACCTAATACGAACGCTTCCAGAAGAGTTGTCTTGAATAGTATATTCTGTAAATGCATGTATTATCATGTGCTTTATTAAAGGAAATTTGTTTATTTACAAACTCCTATTTTACAACATATCGTTCAATTCTTAAAGATTTATATTGAAATATTATTTTGTAGTTGAAATTATCCTACAAAAAGAGATTATCCTTAGCACTATCGTGTATACTACATGTAACCAAATTATCCTATAACACGATAACTATTCTACGAGGTGACAACGCTGACGATGAAACTTTTCCTTTCGAGTGATCCAAGCTTTTCACCGCATACTGCATACAGTGGAGTCCGTGCGTTACAATGGACGGCTCCCTGTTTCATTCACAGCCTAGGTGCCGTCGACCGTCTCATTGTCGTCACGTTTAGCTGTCATCACAACCTGCTTGTGGCGTCGACCGAGGCGATTCCGCTGGGGCTCCGTTCGAAATACTGTGGTTGCAGTGTTGGTTTTCGTCAAGCGAGTTCACTTTGTTTATTCTAAATAAAACGCCTATTGTAAATAAGGCTTTGTGTAGATCTGAGATATCACCAATCATAGCAGCTGGCCCCTATAATTCTCCTCCGGTCAGCGGCTACAATGGACCTGTGTAGCAATTGTCGAAAATTCACCGACGTCGGGGCTTCAACCCTCAGCGATCACAGAGCAGAAGTGAGGGCCGGCAGTGCTGCCACCTCAGCCGCTGTGTCTCGCTCGGGGGCGACGGTGCGGCACGGCGCTGTGGACATTTACGCACAGAATGCCAAGGCCCGCGGTGGCGGAGGCTGCGTGACGCACAGGAGACACGCCGCAAGCGCTGCCACGCCTTCATTGCCCCCCCCTCGCCCTCACTCGCGCCACCGGCCTCGCTCATGCCTCATCCTCTTTCTCGTCTTCGCCCTTGCCCCTCTCTCTCTCTCTCGCTCGCTCTCTCTCGCTCTCTCTCTATCTCGCTCTCTCTCGCTCTCTCTCGCTCTCTCTCCCTCTCTCTCTCGCTCTCTCTCCCTCTCTCTCTCGCTCTCTCTCTCGCTCTCTCTCTCGCTCTCTCTATCTCTCGCTCTCTCTATCTCTCTATCTCTCTCGCTCTCTTTATCTCCCTATCTATCTCTCTATCTATCTCGCTCTCTTTATCTCTCTATCTATCTCTCTATCTATCTCTCTATCTCTCTATCTATCTCTATCTCTCTATCTATCTCTATCTCTCTATCTATCTCTATCTCTCTATCTATCTCTATCTCTCTATCTATCTCTCTATCTCTATCTCTATCTATCTCCTATCTATCTCTATCTCTCTATCTCTCTATCTCTATATCTCTATATCTCTATATCTCTCTCGCTCTCTCTCGCTCCCTCTCTCGCTCTCTCACTCTCTCTCTCACTCTCTCTCTCGCTCGCTCTCTCGCTCGCTCTCTCGCTCTCTCTCTCGCTCTCGCTCTCTCTCTCGCTCTCTCTCTCGCTCGCTCTCTCGCTCTCGCTCTCTCTCGCCCTCTCTCGCTCTCGCTCTCTCTCTTTCTCTTTCTGACGCTCACGCTATCATCTTCATCCTCGCTATCCCCCACTCCCTCGCCCACACCAGCGTTGTCCTATTCCTCACCCTTGTGCGCGTCCTCGACCGTTTCCTTGACCCTCGCCCTCGCTCTTGCCCTCATTCACACGCTTGTCAACGCCCTCGTCCACGCCCTCTCTCGACGTCTCCGTCGCCTATGCTCTCGTCCTCGACCTCATCTTCACCCTCGCCCTCCCCTGACCTCGCATTTACACTCGTCAACTGATCCACACCCTCGTCCTGCTCTTGCTTTCTCCCTCGCCCTTGCCCTGGCCCTCACTCTTGCTCTCGCTCTCGCCCTGGCTTTCGCTCCCGATCTCACCCTCGCTTTCGCCCTCGCCGTCGTACGTACGTACGCCGATGCTTCCCATACACGCAGATTTGATTGATTTGATTTATTTAAAGTCGCATCAACTACATATGGTTATTAGCGACTACTTTTATAATTACACAGTCAGTACAAAATAACACAGTAACTCAGAATTATACATATATGGTTAAATACTGTTATAAACTTCAATTTCTCTTATAAAGCTAATGAATTGAATGCACTGTTCTTTGTTATTGAGGTCTTTAGGAGAACTTAAATTGTACTTGTTTCTGGAACTTTCATATTTAGGGCATGCAAACAAATGTTCTACTGAAAGAGAAATCTTGCATGAATTGCAGTTATCAGGATCAGTCCTGTTCAATAAGTGGCTCTGAGAAAATTTTGTGTGTCTTATTCTGCATCTTGTCAAGACAACCTGATCGTTTCTGCAGAAGCTGACCGTTTGATTATCATCTTCAAACTTTCTAACTGATCTTAATTTGCACCCCTGTAAGTTGTTCCATTCATTAGTGTCAAGATCAGCAAATTTTTTCTTGACTCTCTTGAGATATTCTTGATAGCTTACTGGTATATCACTTCTAACTACGTTTCGTGCTGCTTCTTTAGCTTTTCTGTCTGCCAATTCGTTTTCTACAATGCCAACGTGCGAAGGTATCCAGCTCAACGCTATTTCTTTGCCCTCACTGCTTAGTTGGTCCATACACGCAGAGTCGACTATTCTACTCATGAATGGGGTTCAAATCCCTGTTCATGATTGTGGAAATTGTGGTGGGCAAACTGAGTTGGTGACAGAGGTTCTGATTTACTCTGACATCTGTAATAATTGTTTCTTGTTGTCTGAGTTTAGTCGCTCACTTTTTGCTGGGTTAAGTTGTGACACAAGTTAAGTGATTTCCCCTGACGATCATCCTTCATATGCTTTCATAATCACCAGCCCATCAAATTATTCGTCCAGGTATGGTCATAAGCCTTAGGCACTAGCATCAGAACAAGTAATATAATTCACTTGTGAAGTGTGAACCGGTGTGTTAGGAGTTTTAACTTGAGTTGAACAATCCGAGTGATGAAATTGAATTGCAGCACAGGTACCAAAATTGATTACTGAAACGTAAATGTACTTTTAGTAGTTAAAATACTCATTGGAATTTTGTATTAATTATGTTAACTTAAACTTAAAAACAAAATTTGATACGCAATTAAAAATGAGTGTTGTATTACCATCGCAACTAGTGAGATAGCAGAGACAGCAAGGAGAACAGGGGTAGCTACATAGCCGACTTTACTTGTTTATCAAGCACCACTGCCACAAACATCTTTAAAATGTACTTGTATGAAATACAATGTAATGACAAAACAAAAGTAAAAAATCTGCATGATATTATTTATCTCTAGGATTTTCTCCATTTCATTACTTTACCTGTCGATCTCTAGCGCCATCTTAACAAAGCATTAAGATACTTGATAGTCAAATTATATAATGAGATAACACATCCCAGGTAACCATAATCCTAAGAGAGGTTTGTATAAATTGTTATACACCTTTAATTCTATGGCACACTTTTTTAACACCACTTAACATTTTACATTAAAGTGTTGCTAAACAATCGATGACTCTTTATACTTACTGCCATCGCTACTTTTGTCGTCACACCATTTGTCATCATACATTCCAATACAATAGAGGAATCGCCCATATCCACCAGTTTTCACAACCGCTACCACTGAGCTGTGAAGAGCAAGAGCATCACAACTTCCATTACCACCACCTCGTTGATCTCATTATAATATATGACGTTTATCTAATTTTCACTTTAATTCTGCTGATATTATGGTTGTATATGCTCCTTGACCATTTTCAACCAGATTATCGCACGTGCTTCTGAGAGGAGCGCTCCATTTCTCCTCCCAAACATTTCTACAGCAAATTCCACTTTGCTGCTGGTTCCGAGCCTTTGAATTACAATGGACCCTTTGGATTAGTTTGGATTACAATGGATACATTTGTCAAAGAACTGGAATAGAAAAATAATTGGAGAACTGGAATAGAAGAACAATAATAACATTGAATGCAAACAGTATGGCATAGGAATAAAGAGATGTGGAGGATACTGAAATCCCCTTACAGTATTATCCAAATAGATGAAGAAGTAGAGGACGTGTAATGAATACGTGTAACGTGAATTGAAAACTAATAAAGAGAAATGCGAGAGAGAATGTGAATCAGAAAGTAATCCGCAGAGGACTCTATGAACATTTTTGTTATTCTATATTAAGATCTTCAGTCCCTAGCATTTTTGGTCATATCTGAGTTGATTGGTTCGATAAATGTGCAATGGTAATACGAGTAATATGATATGAATAATGGGGCAAAGTTAGAATGAGAGACATAGAAAACGGGAAAATCCCCAGAAAACCTACCACGAGACCGTTTTGCCAATTTCAAAGTGCGCATGAATCAATGAGGATTTAAACTCCCTTCCGTGAGTGGAAGAGGCTCGGACTGACTGCTTCAACACGGGTCGTCCTCAACGATGTGAAGTCTGTCAAAAGCGGTGGGAACTATAAAATCCCCGCTTTCAGTCACCACTTATCCACCCTCGCATTCACAGAAATGCCTACAACCATGCTCTCGCCTCCCACGCGTCGAGATGCCTTTTCTAGGACGTGTGCGACCCGCAGTTATGCCATTGCGTTTCCGGAACGGAGTCGTTCCACACGACGGCTCCGTGAGTCAGTGGGCTGTGGAGTAACACGCGGTTCTAGGGGCGCTGTGTAATGCCAGGCGCAAGCAGTGGATGCAACTCTGATGCAAATGGAATTACGAGTACGTAGCAGGTCTCCAGCTTATGCGATAACAATCTAACAGTGTCTCCGGGGAGCGGCTTACCATATGTGATTTGGTATTTACCAGTATGTTGAGATGAAGGGGAAATCTAGAGATAGAATCAAATACAATGCTCTAGAGGTATTTATTATTATATTTTACGAGGAAAAATTATAATTAATTGATTGTGCTATTTGACGATAATTATATACATATCAATACTCGGTAATAATATTTCAGCGTCATCATTATAAAAATATGGAAGTGCACATTCAAACGATGAAATAGAATCGCTAAAATTCTATTGATATTGCCATGTAGATAATTCATCTCTAATTAGCATCCTGCATATTCTTGAGCGTATATAGTTCACTTACATAAGTGCAATAATTTTGAGCATTGTAATCAGTTTATTAAAATTAGTAAAATATTGAATACATGATGTTTTGGCTTTCACTCCACGTGCCAATCACAAAGTGGAATTATCGATACCTTATGGGTATTCATTGCAACAACCTTCTAATGACCTAAGTGGTAAAATGGTTGCCTCCGAAGCTGTTGACACCACATTGGCTAGTTCGATCAAATACAATCTAAATTTACATGAATAGTATGTAGTACTACCTTCTAATGCCTAGAGTAAATATATAAATATTATATTCCCCATAAGCATATACATCCTAAACGAACCATAAAAGCAAGTTTGGACATTTCTGAAAATAAGATGTTGATTTAACCAAGATGGATTAATTGAATGATTATATCGTGTTTCCGGACGCATCAACTACTATGGTTATTATTACCATAAGTGTAATGCATATTTTACTGAAGAAGATGGCGGTGTTCTTACCGTGTTGAGGGGCAAGACCCGGCACAGAACTTCACGTCGGCTTGCGGAATTTTCTCTATCCACGTATCATCCACCAGCGTTGCACCACTCCAGCCGGGAAAAGCTCTAAGCTTCCGCCTTGTCTCCCTCATGACTGGTAGTGTAGTGCATGTAAGTGTAAGTACGTGTAACTAAGAGGTGAGGATAGGACAAGGAATGGGAAGGAAAGCTCGCGCACGGTTCGTGGCCCGTTTACTCCGGTATTGGCTAATGTTGATCGGAGAAACCACTGAAAACTGCTAATCAGGGCAGCCGGCCGCTAGAATTCGACCTAGCTGTCAAGTGTCGAAAATACTGCCGTCGTTGGGACACGAACCCCAGGATGTCTCTGTCAGAGGCCCTGCAGATTGATTAAGCCTTGAACTTTCCTGGCAAAGCCATATTCATATCTCGTAGGTTCAATTCTTCATTGTTTGTTATCCAATGCTACATTGTTTGTTGTCAATATATTTGCTCATTTTAGTTTTGCTATTTGATTACAGAATTCACACGATTTACATTTTTCTCGCATAGAAACTTCAGATGGCGGTTTCATTTTACTAATTTGCAGGTAGAAATGGATTAGGTATTGATTTGGTAAGCAATATTTTTGGCCTAGTTTTTGACCAATGTATTCAGAATGCCTTGTGTATTTCAGAGGAGTTTTATTTTCAAGTGACATTTATTGTACCTTATTATAGAAGTAGATTAGATAGATAGTGTTAACACTTACGACAAAACAATGCCATCTATTTCTGTAATGATACCAGTGTCGTGAACACCACTCTATTTCCTACCATATATACCTTTTTAATACACTTAAATGTAATATGAACTAACATTAATAGAAAAATGTTAGCATTAAAACTTCGAATACAGTCTCAGAAGTTCAGATGAAGTTTCAGTGGTGTGATGTATTCACTGTGGCTGAATGAATCCCTTGCCAACATGAATGACTACGATCGACCAACGCCCCCATCTCTGCTTGGATTGGCAAGCAGGATACCGAGCTCGTAAGTGATTCCCTATTTACCGAAATAAAAAAAATAATGTTAACTGCGATGATCCAGTATTAGTATCCTTCTGTAATACTAACTGTGGTTATTAACGTCATTTCTGAATACTAAGTATCGAATGTCCTGGTGCCTTAGCCGAACAAACGGTACATTATTGCAAAACGTTTTACGTACTATTTACTTTTAAGTACTATGACCACTGACAATACGACTCCTTTCAGTCTGACGAATTATGTCTACTCTGCCATACTGATTGTTCTCAGATGGTACTACTTCTGCTGGAATATACTAACGTACAGTCCAATTAGGTATCGTTGAAGGACTCCCGAGGCACACTTTTTACTTTGTCAGACTTCTTCGTAAAAGGAGAAAGTATTATATGAGTGAGAGAAGTGAAGTATTATATGAAAGTATTATTAAGTGAGAGAATTTTAGACAGAAAATTTTGAAATTTGAAAAATTTAAATTTTTCAAAACTACAAAATTCAAGATAGAGATTTTTCTTATTTTGTCACATTGGTGCACATCAATATTTTTGGCAGAAATTTAAATTTTAGCTAAGATATGGAATTGTTAAACCTATAATATAATAATTAAAATGTCTGTCTAAAATATTGAAGTGTAGCAATGTGAAAAAAAATACAAACAAAACAGAGACAGACTCATAATAACAAAAAATGGAGATTTTGTCCTTCAACAAAACCTCTTCTACAAAATCATCTCTTCGAAAAAGGTCGTGAACATTTTTTTTGAAGAAACTAGTGGTTTTTTGCGTAATTAGTGCTTGAAATTTATGCAAATTAAAAGATAAAATATTTTCTCAAAAACCGCTCCGAAATTTTAAAAAAATATTTCTCTGCGGATATATCAAGAAACGCTTAAAACAATGGCGCAGATCTCATTGTCGTTGAACTCTTCAAACTTTTGAAAGTTATAAATTTAGAAATAATGCCACAAAGCATGTGCTGTTTTAACACGACTTGTTTTCCTATTGCGTCAGCGTGGGACACCGTCGATTCCATCTGCGCACGCGATATATGCGTAATCGAGTAATGGCTACATTCACGTAGGAAACGACCCTACAATAAGGCCTGCAGATAGTACAGTTGCAAAGGAGTAAGCGATAATAGTATAACACGTTTTCGTTTCATGCGGTTTTGTCAAACCCTCCCACTAAGGAAGGGTTATTTTTGTCTCGACAAAAAATGGATTAGGTGAAAAATAAGATAAAAATGAGAAACATGCGAGGAATAGATTTGTCGCATGCTACTATTCACCTACGAATTTTTTGTACCCCACATGATATAAATCCTTCTAACTGCAAGTTTGATATTCGTTTGGGATAAATTGTTGGACATTACTATGTTGGTTTCAATAAGTAACTATTTCAGCAAAGTATGTCGAGACGATTTTGGTTTAAGTTAGCTTTAGACTTTTGCGTTGGTATGTTAAAAGCACATTAGAAAGAGGACTTCGATATGTGCCGTGAATTCTCTAAGAGTTTTCAGTTCACATTATAATCCCGCAATAGCAAACTTACTAATCTTGAAGTGAATTTAGTCTTCCTTCTCGTTATCTACTGATAATGTACATCTTGTATTACGGTGTATTAAAAGTGCCTTTAAACACATCCGCAGAAAATATTGTATTTTTTTTCTTCACAACAACCCATTAACATTATTAGTTCTGATTTTGCCTCGACTTAAAAAAATCGTACACATCAAGGTTGTGACCTTAAACTTAACCTCATTTCCTGAAACAATCATTAGAAGTCTTTGAGGACATTAACAAAGAAATATACACATGTGTCCTGAATCCTCATTTCCTTTTCCTCTCTTAAGTAATAGCTGACCCGGTTCGGTATTCAGCCAAACATTGTGAAGACTTGTTTTCAGTGAATGGAAAACACAGAGGGGAAGCACACTCGAATTTGGGCAACATAAAAATGAACGACTCTCAGAGCAGACGTGACTCGGTTTACAGTGACGTCACTCTCCATTTCATTACGTGATTGCCAACGTTTAAGTGTTGAGAAAGAGTTGACGTTCTAGTGTTGTCAATTCCTATAAGGTCCTGATTAACATTTTTTTCAATTTATTGACATATCAATGTGGCGTCATTGAAGTGTTTACTTCTTTTAAGTGGCCAGTACAATTTAAAATATAACGCTTTGAAAAATACTGGGAATTTTCCATTCCGTATCTCTGTGGACTCTAAATGATACATTGAGTCAAAATTCTTTTAAGTACTACTTTGTAAGTCTCGTAATGATATCCACAATTCCCCGAAGCTAATCTTCACTTTTCGGTTTGGACATGCTCTGGCAATAAGGAAAACAACAATTATGCATGCGTATGTTTCTGGGAATGGAATATTAGTCCACTCACAGGTGTTGTCACAAACACAATGTTCGTATAAGTGTGTGTTCCAAAAGAGCCTTTTTTTAGAATAAAAGCCATAATCTTTTACTGAATAAAAAAAACACAACCTTTTACTGAGTAAAAAAGTACGGTTACCGTTAGTGTTACGCCCGAAGGAGATTATACGGAATACATATCAATTAAAAAAAAAATTTTTACTTAACTATTAGAGAAAATTCGTCACCTGGGTCTCGATTCTAGGACGAGTAGGTCTTGCAAACTCCAAACCGCTCTTTGCTAGATATGAGGAATACTTTTAAAAGAAAAGTTTGGGGCTGTTTTTTTAAATAATTGTTTGAATATTGCGTAAATTTCATGCAAAATTACGCAATAATCATATTTTTAAAACTTGTCCATGAACTTATTGGAAAATCTATCTTTGAACAATAGCTTTGATAAAAAAATCTCTATCTTCAATAATGTACTTGTAGGAAGACACAAAAAAATGATTAAACATTCGCACTTTTCGAAAATTCATATATTTCAACGTAAATAAGACCTGCGCCACGTTCTTTACACTATCAGAGAACAAAGTTAAATAAAAAAATCGGAGCCATTTTGGAGAAAATTTAGGAAATGTTGGGACATCATGTAAAGTATCCTCCCAGCTCAAAAAAATTATAATCAGTTTCAAACTCGCAAAGTCTTGAGATCGTTTATATCAATTGGGAAATATCAATTCTGATGCAAATCGTTTCAAAGGTTCACGCACTAATGTTGACCAACATGACGGGCGGTCAGACAGATAAAGAGAGGTTTTGCCATGAATCGATTTGTTTAGTATCGAGAACCCACAAAACGTCGATTCAGACTACAGAGTGTGTTAGAGGTAGTAATTTACTAAATGTAGAAAGAAGGTTTACCCACTGTTTCGTTATCATGACCCGTCAACGAGTTATTCTGTCTAAAAATCTCCATTTTTTTCCGCAGGATTGCAATACTTTAACTTGACTACGTAAACGTAGTAAGGCGAGAAGGTTGAAAGGCCAATATACTTAATAAAATCCAGCAAACAGTTAAAAATTATATACATCGTCATTTGGCAAAGAAAAACTGTCATCATACACTTGAGAAAAGTATTACGCAGCTCAATACGTTAACCCCGTCCAGGGGAAGGAATGTAATGCCAATTGAGATAATTTTTTATGAGAAGCATTTGTTCAGCTTCTGCTACTCTCTATATCTCCTCAGATTATACAAGCAGAAGGGGCCATCTTTGATAATCACACTCCAGTAGATTGGAACAAACCACCCGCAAAAGTACTAGAGGCTCTCTCTTCCTTTTAATGATGTCAAATTTTAAAAATATGCTCAATTCTATTTAAATCATCACTAATAATCATCTCTCTCTCTCTCTCTCTCTCTCTCTCTCTATATATATATATATATATATATATATATATATATATATATATATATATCGATCTCTCGATCTCTCTCTATCTCGATCTCTCTCTATCTCTATCTCTATCTCTATCTCTATCTCTATCTCTCTATCTCGATCTCGGTCGGTCGGTCTCGGTCTCGATCTCAATCTCGATCTCGATCTCTATCTCTATCTCTATCTCTATCTCTATCTCTATCTCTATCTCTATCTCTCTATCTCTCTATCTCTATATCTCTATCTCTATCTCTCTATCTCTCTATCTCTCTATCTCTCTATCTCTCTATCTCTCTATTCTCTATCTCTCTCTCTCTCTCTATCTCTATCTCTCTCTCTCTCTCTCTCTCTCTCTCTCTCTCTCTCTCTCTCTCTCGAGTGTATCTGATCATCTATCTAGGTCTTGGGACCAAGCACCTACCAACGCTGTCCCTCCCGGCGGCGTTGGTGGACGCCGCCCCGCCACCAGCCCCGCCCCTCTCCCGCGGGGCTGCGCTGCGCTGCACGTGGCACATGCCACGTGCGACGCCAGGTGCGCCCTCGATCGCTCGCCCCGCGGAGGAAGGTGATCTCCACTTGCGTGCGCCCCTCCGCCCCAATAACGCCATCTGCCTTCGGCTCCGCGCGTGTCCTATCGATTTTCCCGGGCCTCGAGGATCCTGGCGCCCTTTTATTCAAGGTTCCGTTGCTTCTTTCATCGCCCTGATTCTTCATTCATCTTTGACATTCGCATCCGACTTCTCCGCAGCATCTGTAATTAACGGTACTTCGAATAGTAGTACCGGTAGCGGTAGCTCAGTGCATCAATTGATGTCGCTGCAGCGCCTCTAACCGGGAGGTCCTAGGTTCGAGTCCTGACGGCAGCAGGGTTTTCGACACTAGCTTTTCAGCTAGATCGAATTCAGCTGCTGTCTGGAGGAGAATTCTAGCGGCCAGCTGCTCTGATCGGTAGTTTTCCGTGGTTTCTCCGATCAACACCAGGCGAATGCCGGAGCAGTACCCTACCAAACGGGCCACGGACCGCGCGCGATCTGTCCTTCCTCTTCCTTGTCCTATCCTTTCCCCTTACACACACACTTACACTAACATGCACTACACTACCACATATTCCGGGAGACCGGTCGGGAGCTTAGAGCTTGTCCCGACTGGGGCGGTGCCTCGTTGGTGGGAGAGTCCTGGTTAGGGGGAAACCCCACTAGCCGACGGTAGGTCGGCGCCGGATCTCGCCATCCAGCGGGGGAAGATCACCGCCTTCTCCCGAGAAAAAACATGCACTACACTCACGGGACTAATGACTTAAGCAGTTGACGCGCCCAGAAACACGAAAAAATCAATCAATCAATCAATCAATCAATCAATCAATCGAATAGTAGTACTATAGTACAATTATAGTACTGCATTAACGGTACTTGAATTATAGTACTCGTATATTGATGTTAATGCTTTTTAATAATTATTCAGAATATTTTAATATTGATTTCTTCGTTCATATTTGTATTTCTTACATTCAAACGAAATACTTCAACGACATTCGATTCACATTTATAGTTTGTAGACAATTGGTTGTAATCAATTTTGAAGTGATATTTTCATTATTAGATCGTAGCCAAACTTTGTAACGTACATCAAACAGAATTTGAATGTCCCAATATTCTATATTAAACATGCATATGTTGTCTTCGATTAAAGATTTCGTTTTTTGACAGGGATCATTTTCACTAAATATTTTTCCAATTGAAATTTTTGGTCCTTTTAATCCAACATTAAGAACATATTTTAATTCTTGATGCGTCGAGGGAAAAATTGAAACGTTATTTTCATTTCAAATTTACAATCTTTTCATTTTGGAGCATTTAGCAAACAGTGTCAAAATCACAAAAATAAATAATTATAGAAATAATAATAATAATAACAACAATAATATTAATAATACAATAATAATATAATAATAATAATAATAATAATAATAATAATAATAATAATAATAATAATAATAATAATATCGACCGATCACTTATCTGCCAACACTATATAAAATTTGACTTTCGTAATTTCTTCAATTATGTGTAGTCATTTAGTCTACCAGCATATTTTGGTTGCTCAACAGAATGGCGATCTCAAGGAACATTTGTGATGCAAATAATTATTATTAATTGATAGTGTAATTAGCAGCAAATACAAAAGCACCAGCGCAATCTTTCTGTAGACTAGATAGACTACAAGAAAGGATTTAATTCGATCACTCACTCGGTTTGACTCACTCATGGCTTGTAAGAGTCCTCGACGTGTATAAAATCGATCGAAGACTAATCGGTTTCTTGAAGAACTGCATGTCAGAATGGAAAACTCATTTGCAGATTAAGAACGTAACCTGCTGTTACTTGACGGAAGATATTGCAATTTGTCGTGGAATCTTTCAAGGGAACAGGCTAATCTCGCCATTGTTTTATAATAGCAAATGTACCCTTTGAGCAGAACTCTTTGCTCAGACAATCAGGATATGGGTACTTAATGATGAAAAAAACTGATATTCGTATCTCGCACCAGCTCTACAAGGATGATTTCAAACTATTCGCTTCTAATGGAGGTCACTTACGAAACGAGTTCAAACTTGTCAAGAGTTTCAGCGATGCAGTTCGTATAGAGTTTGGGATTGACCAATGTGCTACCCTTCATGTTGTCCGCAGGCAAGTCCAAAACGGAGAACAAAATATGCAAATATATTGTGACACAATTATTAAAAATATCGGCACCGAAGGCTCCTACAAATATCTGGGAATGCTACAGTTGTTGGGAATTTTCGATTCAGAAGTTAGGAGCATAATTGTACAGAACATGCTGATGAGAGTAAATAACGTCTGGAGAAGATAATGTGATTCAGAAAGTTAAGATCTTGAGATGTGTGCAAGAGGCAGAAGAGTGGAAGGAAAAACTCAAACACGGAAGATCCACATCTAATTTTTTTTCTTCTTGATTCATTGGTTAGTGATTTCGGGCGCGTTAACTTCTAATATCATTAGTCCCGCGAGTGTAGTTCATATTTTCTCGCTGGAAGTGGCTGTGATCTTCCCCTTTTGGATGGCGAGATCCGGTGTTGACCTACGTTGACTTGCAGGGATTTTCCCCAAGCAGATATCTCCCACCAAATGGGCACCGCCCCAACCGAGACAAGCAATGAGCTCCCGACTGGTCTCCTAGCAAGTGTGATTGAGTAGTTCACGTGAGTGACGGTGTGTAAGTAAGGGAGGACGATAGAACAAGAAAAAGGAAAGAAAAAATCGCGCGCGGTCCGTGGCTTATTTGTGAGGGTACTGCATTTGCTTGGTGTTGATCAGAGAAACTATGGAAAACTGCCGACCAGAGCAGCCGGCCGATAGAATTCTCCTACCGGGAGCGGTGGCTCAGTTCATCAACTGATGTGACTGCAGCGCCTCTGCCCGAGAGGTCCTAGGTTCGAGTTGCGACGGTGGCAGGATTTTCGACACTAGCTTTTCAGCTAGGTCGAATTTAGTCGCTGTCTGGAGGAGAATTCTAGCGGCCGGCTGCTCTGATCGGTAGTTTTCCGTGGTCTCTCCGATCAACACCAGGCGAATGCCGGAGCAGTACCCTAACAAACAGGCCACGGACTGCGCGCGATCTTTTCTTCCTCTTCCTCGTCATATACTTACCCCTTACACACACACACACTAACATGCACTGCACTAACACATATGCCGGGAGATCGGTCGGGAACTTAGAACTCGTCCCGGCTGGGGCGGTGCCCCGCTGGTGAGAGATTCCTGGGTGGGGAAAACCCCGTTAGCCAACGGTAGGTCGGCGCCGGATCTGGCCATCCAGTGGGGGAAGACCACCGCCACCGCCCAAGCAAATACACGCACTACACTTACGGGAATAATGACTATAGTAGTTAACGCGCCTGGAATCAGTAACATGCAATCAATAATAGAATTTTCCTCCAGACAGCTGCTGAATTCGATCTACCTATCCAGCTGGTGTCAATAATTCTGCCACCGTCGAATTTCGAATCTTAGAACCTCCCGGTCAGAGGCACTGTAGTGACGTCAGTTGATGCCCTGGGCCACCTTTGCCGTTTTTTCTCTTTCTGTTGTTCGTCCGTGCAAAAATCCGAAGGAAAGCTTGCAATTTGAAGCCTTCGCCTCGTGACCCAATGACCCCTTCGTATATCGCTCGCGCCGTCCGACTGCTTCATTTTCCCTCCTGCGCCTTTCCCCTCCCCTCGCCACCTGGCGCGCTCTGCGCATGTCCAGGCGCATGCGTGCGCGTGCGGACTCGCCCGCCGCCTTAATTGAAGAGTGGCCTTTAATTGCGCGCCACTAATTACCGCGTCGCCCGCAGCAGCTGGCGAGCGCCACTGCGTCGAGAGGGCGAGCAGGCGCTCGTGGGTGCTCCGAAGGGCGGGGGGAGGAGAGGTGGGGAAGCGGACGTGTGGATGGGGGAGGAGAAGGAGGGCGAGCGAAATGAGAGAGGGCGGGTGAGAGGCCAGGCGAGTGGGTGAACGTGCCCCTACGTGAGTGGGTAGGTTAAGGGGCAGGAGAGTCAGGACGTGAGTGGGCAAGCGAGTGGGCAGGTAAATGAATGGGTGAGAGGACGGGCGTGCGAGAGAATGACCGGGTGTCTGGCGAGTTGTTAGGTTAGTGGTTGGCTGAGTGAGTAGGCAGGTGAGTGGGCAAGCGGGGGGAGGAAATGGGCGATTGTGTGGGCAGGTAAGTGAACGAGAGAGAGAGAGCGTATGAAAGGATGGGCGAGCGGGCTTGCGACAAAATTACCGGAGTCTCTGGCGAGTAATTGGTTTAGTAGGTGGGTGAGTGAGTAGGCGCGCAAATGGGTGGCAGAATAGGCAGATGGGGAAGGATTTGTGTGGGCGAGCGACTGGGCATGTAAGTGAGCAGGAGAGAGGGAAGATGAGAAGACGGGTGAGTGGACGAGCGAGAGAACGAACGGTGTCCAGAGCGCGTCACGGGTTAGGGTACTGCTCCGGCATTCGCCTGGCGTTAATCCGAGAAACCATGGAAAACTACCGATCAGAGCCGCCGACCTCTAGAATTCTCCTCGAGACAGCGACTGAATTCGAACTTGTTATCTGCCTAAAGTCGAAAATCGTGCCACCGTCGGGAGTCGAACCTAGGACCTCCCGATCAGAAGAACTGCACTGACATCAGTTGATGCTCTGAGCCATTTCTCACGGTAGAAACGAGTAGGAGGATGAGTGGGCGGGCGAGTAGTTGGGTGAGTGGGCGGGTGAATTGGCGTATGGTACGTTGGCGAGTGTGAGGGTAGGCGACGGGGCGAGTAGGCGGCCGAGATGGCGGATGAAAAGCCTGGCGAGTGAGCGGGGGAGTGGGCGGATGGGCCATGCAGGAGGGCGAGCAGGCAACCTCCAAGGCGCCGGGTGCGAATTCAATTCCGCAACAGTTTGCGCGCGTGAGGTCGTGCGAGGGGAGCAGAAAAATAATTTTGCGAAGGCGCCTCGGAAACCTCTCGAGATTGAGACGTGACAAAAGAAGTTTGAATCGGAAGCGCGTGCTCGAAATTTGGGATACCGTCCGCATTGTGTGCGCCGCATTAAGGCTTGATTTGGGTTTTTGTGCGTGCGCCTGGAAGGTTCCAAACGCCGCCACTGCCAGCGGAAATTTAGATTGGTGCTCTCGAGAGGAGAAAAAGATGGAACGGTAGTTTACAGGTAGAGGGTTTAAAACGCTATTCGTGTTTTTGAGGGGGAGTGCTGGAATTTCATTTTTTTGAGGTTGAAGATGAAAAATCTTTTTCGTGTAACAGTTTATAATTATATGTTGTGAATGCATTTCCTTCTACGCTAGATTAGAAGACAAAAATCTACGTTAAGTAGTAGGAAGTGAAATATTATTATTGGAGAATTGCAGTCTCCGTATTTAATTGAGTATTATGTAGCAAATTTCTTTCTTTATAAGTAAAAAAATATAATTATAATAAAATGAAGGAACAAATACCTTTTCGGCATTAATATATTCTAAGTTAGCCTAAAT
This sequence comes from Teleogryllus occipitalis, assembly GCA_011170035.1. Lineage (NCBI taxonomy): Eukaryota > Metazoa > Arthropoda > Insecta > Orthoptera > Gryllidae > Teleogryllus > Teleogryllus occipitalis. Next base: position 70,014 of record BLKR01001645.1, on the reverse strand, counting down.
TTTGCCAGCGTTTATAAGTATTACTTTAAGCTAAACAATCGTTTCACACGATGCAAGAAACAAATAAAAAGTTGACCAATAAACACTCACATCGCTTAAACTTCCTTCCAGAAAATGACAAAGTGATAAACTATTTATCACTCAAAAATAATATACCACATCAAATACCCCCACCACCTTTACCACTACAGGAGGAACTTAAATTTACAAAATATGATACATTTTCTTAATGAAATGTATGGTAAAGATAATACTCCCAATATTGTGTACAAAAACCTTTCAAATGTAGATCCTGAAGTTACTCTCACAAGTGTACAGATGATGACAATGTTGAGAAAAAATTGCAGTGTATAGTTTTGAAAATAAATTGAACCAAATCTACAATAATTATTATGTAGTGCAAATTACAAGGAATACAATGCCCGTTTGTTTAGTTTAAACGTAACGCATCAGAGAGAGCCAAAATTCTTAGAGACATTATTATTCGTTAATTTTTCCTGGTCTAGCAGAAGTTGTGAAACGAATTGTGATGAAGAAAGTGATTCAGATCTTAACGTAAGATACAAAATTACTATGAAGTAATAAAGACACGGATTTTGTTCTTTCAAATGATTGAGAATGATATTCTGTCATTTCAGAAATAATTTCATTCGCTCTTTGAAGTATGAATCTATTTGTTCATATATTTTTACATCATTTAACATTCAATTTTAAATACATTGATCTCAAAGAAATTTTCTCAATTATGATACCATAATACGTCATTATTTCCTAAAAGCTTGTTGCACATGTAATATACAGAATCGTGTCAGAATCTAAACTCAATCTCAGATGGGTCAAACAGCCGTCCGTATCACAATGGTTCCTAATAATTTTGAGCCGGAAAGAGTAGTGAAAGAGTGTTCAAACGTGTGTCAAAAGCATTATCCTACATCCAGAGAGCCCCGGAAAAGATATTGTCCCGTTACTCTTCAATAACCCGGAAACATTCTGCTCCCATAAACTTCGCTGTTGCAGACTCACATAACAATGAGCCGGAGATCGGGAAGAGGATAGGGCTTTGTGCACTGGCATGGGAACATAAATGCAGCATATACATAGCTCTACATACCAATGGATTCGCGGTGCTCCAGACCAATCCGATGGCAAGTTACCCCGTAAAAAAACGCTAAGAAAAAAAAGAAGCCGTGAAGAGCCGCTTGATGATCCAGGTGGCAGCGACTACACCAGCTGAGCGAGCGGGCGGGGGAGGGGCGTCCCGTTGCCCGCGTGGGGTGGGGCGGGGGCGGGGCGGGGGCGGGGCGGGGGCGGGGCGGGGGGCGGGGCGGCGGGGCGGGGGCGGGGCGGAGCTGCGAGCCACGCATCCGCCCCGGAAGGCGGCGGCTGCGGCGACAGGTGGGCTGCGGGAGGGGTCGCCACAGGGAGGCGGTGGCTGGGGCTGTGTTGATGTGTGCTCGGTAGTGGTGGGGGCAGTGCTTGCAGGAGTGCCGTAGTCGCCGGTGGCGGAGGTTGGGTCGGTGGCAGCGACATCGGCGGTGGCGACGACGACGGGGAGAGAAGAGGCGGTGGTGATGGCAACAGTAGTGTCAGATGCGGTATCTGGGGGCAAAAGAGTGAGTGAGGGGATGCTGGCGGTAGTGGTGGAGAGAGTGGGGTTGGGAACGCAACAGTGGTGACCACGATGCTGCTGGTGATGACGATGCTGGTTGATTACAGCGACAGACATGGATTTACACATAAACGGATCCGTGGCGATGGCGGTGGCGGCATACACGAAGGCAGTGGCAGTGACACTATGGGATGAGGACGCAAGAGGACGATGTCGGGAGGGGTCGCAGAAGGGGGTCAGTTGCGATGACAGGTTAGCGTTGGCATGGCTAGTGACTGTTACGTAGGCTAATTGGTTGATTATTAGTGATTCCAGGTGCGGCATCTGCTAAAATCATTAGTTCCATAAGCTTAGTGCATGGTTTTTCCTTAGAAGGGGCAGTGGCCTTTCCCCGCTGGATGGCGCCATCTGACGTTGACTTATCGTCGGTTAGTAGGGTTTTCCTCAACCAGGTACCACCCACCAGCGTGGCACGGCCTCAGCCCCGAGCTCTGGTCTCCCGACTGCTCTTCCGACATGTATGAGTGTAGTGTATGTAAATATGAGGATGAAAGTAAGGAGCGAGGATAGGACAAGGAAGCGGAAGGAATGATCGCGCGCGGTCAGTGGCCCGTTTGTTAGTGTACTGCTCCGGCATTCTCCTGGTAATGATCGTAAAAAACACGGAAAAGTACCGATCAGAGCAGCCGACCCCAAGAATTCTCCTCCAGACAGCGACTCAGTTACGTAGGCACTATCAACATCGAAGGCCACAGACCGGTAGCTGTAGCTCAGTGCATCAACTGATGTCTCTGCAGCGTCTCTAACCGGGAGGTCCTAGGTTCCCACTCCCCGCAGCGGCAGGATTTTCGACACTAGCTTTTCAGCTAGGTCGAATTCAGCTGCTGTCTGGAGGAGAGCGGCCGGCTGCTCTGATTCTAGCGGCCGGCTGCTCTGGTAGTTTTCCGTGGTTTCTCCGATCAACACCAGGCGAATGCCGGAGCAGTACCCTACCAAACGGGCCACGGACCGCGCGCGATCTGTTCTTCCTCTTCCTTGTCCTATCCTCTCCCCTTACACACACACTTACACTAACATGCACTACACTACCACATATTCCGGGAGACCGGTCGGGAGCTTAGAGCTTGTCCCGGCTGGGGCGGTGCCCCGCTGGTGGGAGAGTCCAGGTTAGGGGGAAGCCCCACTAGCCGACGGTAGGTCGGGGCCGGATCTCGCCATCCAGCGGGGGAAGATCACCGCCATCTAAAAACATGCACCACACTAACGGGAATAATGACCGAAGTAGTTGACGCGCCCGGAAACACGAAAAAATCAATCAATCAATCAATCAAAGGCCACAGCGGCAGCGCAGGCAGTAGCCGGCTCCGCCCGGGGGTAGCGGCAACGACGGAGAGGCTGCGAAGGCGACGTCGCATCCGCCAACGGCAGCGGTGGCGACGCTCCCCCTTGCGGCCCAAAAAAATTAACCCCCCGGCCCGCGCCCACAAAAAAGTGCCCGGGCAGCCCGGGAGATGGCCGAGCGGCTCGGAGCGGGAGGAGGGGGGACTCGCGGGGGATCAAGGGCTGCGCGCCCTCAATGGGGCTTTGTGCCGCGGGGTTGCGCCGCCCGCGTCTTCCGGGTGCGCCGTAACGGGACCGGAGGGCTGCGGGGCGAAGGACGCCAGGTAAGGCGCGTGATGCGACGCGTTGGATGCTGCGGCCGTGCAGGGGTCGCACGATTTGGGGCTGGAGAGGGATGAGAAAGGTTTTTTACTTCCGTGAGAGTTGTTCTTCCTGGAGGTTGCAGATCAGATAAAGTGGAGAATTCTGGAGGAGAATTTATTGTTTATTACGTGCTTTGTTTCATGTGTAATAAATTTAAAAGAAACGCTGCGTAGTGTGTGATGGGCTGGAGCTGTTTGCGTTAAAAATGTAATATTAATGGAGATAAGAAATATTATTAGGTATTTTACTAATGAGTTTTAATTTAATTATTAAGACTTATTTTTATACACGCTTAACATTTATGTATATTGGAGATTATTTTGAGGAATGTGTTAAGATAAATGTGTGGAGTGTTATTGTGCTATCAATCTTATATAATTTATTTATATACGATTGATAACAAATTAATAAGAAAATTTATTGAATACTTCAAGTCGATGAAATAAGTCAAAGGAAACTACCTCTGTTCCCAGGAATTATTCTCTTGTTCATGTTAAAAGTATATAAAAATGGTTTCCAAATAGTCTAAAGAAAAAATTGTATTGTGAAAAAAATTATGTTGGAAAAGATTAAGGTAATGTTGTAAAATACCTTGATAGAACATTTTCCAGAATTATGAGTTTACTTCCTCATTACTTTATTAAAAAGCTTTGTAAGCATAGTTTGCTCTATTACAAAAAGGGAGCGTTTTTTATAAAATACTTTCAATGTCATTACTTCAACGACATTGCGAACATTACTAATCTTTTTAAAAACTTACGATGAAAATGATCGTATTTTAATATTTAATTTTGAAGAACAGATTTTATTGAGAAAACAGTTTTTATCATCGAAATTGTAGTAATTTCAATTACATTTGTTTTGATCTGTGGGGATTAATTATATAATGAAAACTCTGATACAATCAAAAAGTCTTTAATATCTAGATTTTTTGCCTAAATATTGCACATATAGCTTTTTTGTGATAACGTTAGTAAAATAAAACACTATATGTATGAAGTGTTGTTGCCCTTTCTAATTGATGTGCAACAGGTATCTAGAAATAATCTAGGCTGGCTAACAGGTATCTAGAAATCAGAACGAAATAATTGTTGCTTCTGGTGTTATTTGTCGTGTTTTATACATGTGTTATATATATATATATATATATATATATATATATATATATATAGAGAGAGAGAGAGAGATGATAGATAGATAGATCGATAGATATATAGATGGATAGATAGATAGGTAGATAGAATTGAATGGAATTTTTCATTATTCGCAGACAAAGAGAATAGGATATTACTACATTAAAAAATGAAAAATGTAACAATAAAAGTATCAGAAAAATGAGAAAAAAGAGAGCTCGATGTGTATAAAAATGCTGAACGGTGTACGATCACCCGAACACCTGCTCTTCCGTGTTGTGCCTGGACACGGGGCGCATACTTGCTGCCGCCCGGCGTTCGCAACTGCGTTGTGGGTTGCGTCAGAAAGGGGCTCCAAAGGCCACACTTCCGGATTCGTGAGAACCTCCATTCCCAAAGGCCGCATTTCCGGATTCGTGAGATGTCCTAAAAGCAGCACCATGCATGAGGCTCTCAGCGACTACCGAGTGACTGCTCGCCAAATCTCAAGAAGTGAGAATGTATTGTATGCCCTTTGACGAGCGTCTGTCTTTCGGTGCTTGATCTGCCCGCAGCATATCCTGTTCTCAACGAGAGAAAATTTTCGCTCAGCATCTTGGCTAATCAGGATTCGGCGCGCGTACTTGCCGAATGACGCGTGTTTAGGTTCACCTTAAATGACTGTTCACTTAAATTTCACAGATTATCTCAAGAAAGTTCAGATTTCTTTTATTTGTCATTCTAAATGTTCTGTAGACACAGTTCAAGGGTTGGTTTCTTGTTCGTTAATTATTCTTTAAAGTTCAGATGTTATGAGATACACCTTACGCCGTTACTATTTATGAGATTATAACTTATTGTATCTTTAGAGTTGATAGTTATTTCTTGTTGAATTTCAGACCGCTGGGATTATCATAATGCAATTAAGGCAAATATTCCTCCACCGGATCACTGCATGAGTTGCAAATAATTCAGATAGCTGGGTGAGATTCAGTAATGAAGGAGTATTGAAATAAAATTTTTGGAATTCCCTCATTAAATAGTCAAACAATTTTGGAGAAAGTACTATTCTGACAACTTCTCACACAGTGATAAAATACCCCGTTCTACCAATTCCTGTTATTTTTTTCTTTCTCTTTCTAACGCATATGCTGTCTTCTAACAGTGATGGTTCTGAATAATCAAAACGTCAAGAAGACAGAATGGAAATTGACGAATTATTGAATTCAATAAGAAACATTATATGAAAAAGAATAATATATGAAGTCATGATCAAACATACATTTAACGTAAAACAAACGTACTACAGGTGTTCGAAGCGTTTTCAGTTCTCTTATGAATTATTGTGTTTTTTTACTGACTTGTTTTATCTTCCCAAGTTTCAACTTACAACTGAACATCTATATCTACGAAGGCACGCTATTATATTTTTTGTTCGCCCACTTCATTTGGTACGCTCGTGATATTATTTTCTTCGGTAGATCCCAAAGATTTTCGTGAAATCTAATTTTTATTTGGCGCTATATTAGTTTGTATTCAGTTCCGGGACTCCTAACCCACCTATTTTGATTTTTTAACTGAATTAGGAATAAAAGATAGGAATGAGAATTGGTAGTAATTCATAAATGTTTCCCTCACTTACATATAAATGACCATTTGCATAAGCATACGAGCTATAGATCTCATTAGAGAATACTGCCGACAAAATACCTACCATATTGTCAATATAAGTAAGCGGTGACGTGACCTTTCTTTCCCGTACCCTTCTTCAGCGACAGACGATGACTTTCGGTTTTCCTACTAGGTTTTTTCCACTGTTATTATTTCGTTACTTTATTGTCAGTTTCATCTTAATTTTAAATTAATAAAGTTGGCCGCTTTCAAATTAAATTTTGCTCAGCACTAATTTAATGTTAAGAGGTTACCAAACCAGCTTTAAAATGACGGTATTTTAAGAGAGTTGGTTTTCAATTGATGGTTGATAGGTTAGTTGGTTGTGATTCCGGGCACGTCAAGTGTCCCGTCATTAGGTCCCGTCGAAAGTCATTAGTTCCGTTAGTGCAGTACATGTTTTTAGTTGGGAGGTGGTGGTTCTTCCACTGCTGGATGGCGAAATCCGGCGTCGACTTACCATCGGCGAGCGGGATTTTCCCTCTACCAGGTATCTTACCGCTAGCGGGGCACCTCCACAGCCGGGACAAGCTCTAAGGTCCCTACCGGTCTCCCCACTTGTGTGGTAGTGTAAATGTGTGTAAGGGGTGAGGATAGGTCAAGGATGATGAAGGGATGATCGCGCACGTTCCGTGGCCCGTTTGTTAGGGTACTGCTCCGGCATTCACCAGGTGTTGATAGGAGAAACTACGGAAAATTACCGATAAGAGCGGGCGGCCACTAGAATTCTGCCCGATACAGCTTCTGAACTCGACGTAGCTAGTGTCGAAAACAGTCAGGACTCGAGCCTAGAACCTCCCGGTAGAGGCACTATAGTGACAGTTAGTTCCCTGAGCCACCTCTCCCGGTTTCTTGATCGATGTATTACTAACATCGATATTTAAATGTTGAGCATCAGGGCTTACTAATACATATACTGGTCAAACATAATGTTCCTCCACAGCACAACTCCCTGATGAAGGAATTAAATATTCCGAAACGTTGGCAAACTAGTGTAATTCATTAATTGACCGATCCCGTGATCCATTATCCTACTACTTATTAACGGTCGTGATTTCTACAATGGTATGTTATGTTAGCTCCGTCGCGTCACTTTTCCAGTCTTGAGTCTTGCGCCCGTCCCGCAGCGCGGTCGTCGAGCCCGCCCTAGCGCCGAGGACTGTTTACACCGCGCGGCGGCCTCGCCGGGCGCCTTCCGCCTTCGCGGCCTATCGCGCGCGTATCGGGAGCGTCGCCACATCCGGCGGCGGCGGCGGTGGCGGCGGCCTGAGGCGTTCGCGCGTTCAGTCACGCGCGCCGATAGCGCCATTGTCCCCTGCCCCTACGCCCCTCTCACAGCACGCTGCGCACCAAACAGTGGGCCCCGTAGGGGAAATTACGTCCGCGTAGGTGGGCGAAGTTTCTGGTGAAGACTTGCAAACGCGGACCACCCGGATCCTGAGTTTCAGGGCGACACTCACGTCGTTAGCTTCAAGGTGGAGGTTGGGAGTAGGTGGCTTGCCATCGACTCCACTTCCCCTCACCGTACGCTGCACACTAAACAGTGGGCCCTGTAGAGGAAATTACGGCCGCTTGGGTGGGCGCGGTTTCTGGTGAAGACTTGCAAACGCGGACCACCCGGATCCTGAGTTTCAGGGCGACACTCACGTCGTTAGCTTCAAGGTGGAGGTTGGGAGTACGTGGCTTGCCATCGACTCCACTCCCCCCTGACCGTACGCTGCACACTAAACAGTGGGCCCTGTAGAGGAAATTACGGCCGCTTAGGTGGGCGCGGTTTCTGGTGGAGACTTGCGCACCCGGACCAATTGGACCCTGATTTTCATGGCGATACTCATGTCGTTAGCATCAAGGTGCAGGTTGTGAGTAGGTGGCTTGCCACTGATCCTGACTCTAGGGCGGCAATGGGCGTGGGGTTCGTTAGCCAGCTTCCTATGTGCAGAAGTCGACGGGTCTCAAACCCACATATAAAAAGTCCAGATGGGTAGCACGAACCTCCCTGGCAGACTGAAGTGACTAGGTTCCGCCGATACTCTCGTCGATAGCTTCAAAGTGAAGCCAGTGAGGAGACTGGTTGGAGGACCAGGTATCTTGGCTCGGTGCCCCCAAATGGGCACTTGGCTTCGTCGTGGCGGTGACTTGATACACTGGGCATAGAGGAAGGTCTTGCCGCCGGAGCATGTGAGTGGCACATAAATCTCATTCCGGTACCGGCAAGGAAAGCCTGTAGCTCTGAGCAGGAAGGGCGCCCCAACCTAGACATTGAATGAGAAGGTTACCGTGACGGTAAACTGCTCCAGATACCAGTCTGACGGCGTACTTGTGCGCCGGTGGGATGGGGGTGGGGGCGGATAAAGGCAAAAAGCTTAGGTGACCACCACGGCAGAACTCCCCATGGCAGAACGGATGAATTCCCCATGGCAGAACAAGTCGTAGTGCGGTGAAGTAGACCACGCAGGGTTCCTACTGTTACTCCTCCTCTTCCTCCTACTCCTACTACTACTGCTACTACTAAGGGTCGTTCTCTGCATCATCGGTGTCCGGCAGATCCTGAGTTTCGGGTCCCGACGTTGGCGGAGATTCTAAACCAACTACAGCGCGCCAGGATTGCCTCTACGCACTGACATGAGTCAGAGCCTTCCACTGCCTCTGATTTTACCCTCAGCTTCGCTGCCGTGCGCGGCGCTAGAATAGCATATGTCCCGTCACCTCACCCCCTTTTCCCCCGGTCCCAGCGCTGCCTGGTGCTCGTGATACCAACATACTTTCTGTGGCTGGCAGCTCCCATCGTCATGGTGACACTACAGAGAGACTTTCCTGGCGCACTATAGATAGTTGCGTTGTCTTCAGCCACTGTTTGGAGTAAAATTCTAGCCGGGTGCTCTGATTAGGGGTTTTCAGTGATTTTTCCGATAATAACCTCCGATGCTGGAAGAAAATCCAGGCAAAAGGACCACTGACCGGGCGTGATCTATCCTCTCTTTTTCTTGCCCTATCCTCTCCTATTACATACACATAGTTATTCGCATTTCACCTCGAGAGACCAGTCGACACTTTGATCATGCCTGGGTGAGACAGTACTCCGCTGCGGGAGATATCTGGATCAGGAAATGTAAACCAAGTGTAGGTCGCAGCCGGATCTCACATTTCATCGTAGAAGGAATCCAGAGACCTAGGATGTAACATGCATTGCACTGACGGAGCTAATGATCTTGGTAGTTAACGCACCTGAATTCAATAAATACTGACGTGAAGGAAGTCATAAGTGTGAATCAGAATGACGTTTGCGTAGACGTGAGCGCATAAAGTTTACCATTAACGTAAATATAGACGTATAGTGGCCACACTTCGAATATCCGACCAAGACCAAATCCAACCAGACGTCGACGCGGAATGTTTTGTGCACGGACTTCTGGATCAGAAAGCGCGATTTGCCCCTCGAATTGCTGGCCGGAAGTGAGCCCGTGAACACATAACGCTTCTTGCCACACCGCAGAGTTTGGGAAGGACCATTCAGAACAAGCCACGTGGGATGCCCAGTGCGGGAATTATCTTCCTCTACGATAACGCTCGTCCACACACGTCTCGCCCCGCAACATTTTCTGTAGCAATTTCCCTTTCCTTTGACCGACCACCCTAGAGCCCGGATCTCTCAACGGTTTCAATTTTTTCTTACTCCCCAAGAAATGGGTTACAGCAGCATTAAGGTTGGATGGCCGGACAGCATTTCTAGTAACGCAGTAACGTATAGTTGCAGGTGGCTGTCACACACTGATACCAATTTCAGACAAGAAACTTCCAAGACGCACAAATAAAAATGTTGATGCCACGGTGTGTCAATTGTGTCAACACTGTTGGTGATTATGGGAGAAATGGGCAACATTTGCTGTATCTGCCAGAATTTGTTTTTCACGAAATTGTTTTCTTTTGTTTTTTCGTGAAATCATGGTTGACTTAGGAAACCTTACTTTCAGAATACACCTTGAATGTTCGAGATGGGATTGGACTCCACGACCGTTCACTCCCCTCTCCTAAACTATCTCCACACGCACACATTTTCTATGAAATTGGTCCAATTGTATAAGTAATATTATTTATATATTGTCACTTTATGGTATATGTTTATTCCCATTGCTAGTAGGTAAGGACGATAATTTTCTACCTTCCTACACTGGACTATAAATTATAGACAAATTATGTGAATGTTGGGGTGTAGGAAGAGGGATCAATACGTTACCTTGGGATTCTTTTGTTTTATCTGCCTCTCATGCCTCTCTGCCTCTCATCGTTATTCTCATTACTTCATCGCAAAATCATCATTACATCTCATCCTTAATGCACTGCCGATGGCGACTGTAGATTGGAACTTTACTGGACTGTGATGGACAATGAATTATGTCTAGTGTGCTTCCATCTCGAAAGGCACTCCGTATATGAGATTACTTTTACTAGCATGAAATGTGTAAAATTATCGATTTTTGTTTTGTTTTTTCTCTCTATAAAATAACCCTTAACTTACTCTTTTCTAAATTTATTTTGTTTTTCTACGGTGCCTATAATTCCTTTAAATTTACATTTATGACTTAGGTGAACGATTCCCTTCGTTTTTGAAAGAAGCATGGCTTCATATTCATAATTTGGCCTGTGAAAGTATATTGTAGGTTATTTAAACGTATTATTTACACGATTGTTGCATTGTCTTTTTTATACTTTCCTTGTTATCTTAACGCCATTCTTGTGTGGGAATATTTGCTCAATAATATTATAGAGAAGCAGTATCAATCGCTCTTTCAATGGTCATTTTCCGAAAATGTAATTATTTTGTAATTAATGTGCCTTAACTCAGAAACTGTCATTCACTATTAAATAGCATTTAGCAGGAATATTCTTCATAGCATTGGCAATGCACTAACAGGTTGGTAGAAACTTACTTTATTACCAAAAATTAAAACTCAACTTTGAATAAAAATGTTGAAAAACATAGGATCGAAACATTCTATTGAAAAGAAAATGAAATATTTTTAATCAACACTAAAAATATACAATTGACAATTATCCCAGCAGTTTTAATGTTTAGTAATATTTAAAATGGTATAGTTAAGAATTGTCTCAAATGGAGCATCAGAAGAGTAAATTTAACATTTCCTGTAATGACATTGCCCTTTAATATTTTTTTAACTTTCAAAATAAACTTTTAAAGTAGAGTGGTTACAGAAATGTTTCAAGCTAGTGTGCCAGTATTCAGTTTTATATACTTGTTTTAGATTATATTTTTAAATCGGTATTATAAATTTAGTTATTGCACATAGTAATCTCAATTTATTCTCACATTCATTACACATACCCTTGGATCACTACCAGCAATTCCGTTCTGAACCAACAACTGACTTTAGCGACACCCATTTATAGGTTTATTCTCTTTCGACGAATTCAACTAAACTAAATAACAAATTAAATAAACATAACATAAACTGGGTTGTTTTCTAGGATAATGAAATATTATTTGAAACTCGAGAAAACAACGTCTTACTCTGGAAAAGTACATTCGAAAGGTAATACGTAAAATATACTTTCGTTTAAAGTAATACACGTCTCTGAGGCCTTCTTAGTAAACTTACAAAAACGAGTAAGGAAAATTACAGAACGGTTTTATCACATCAAAGAGAGAATCTCGAATGATCAGTGTTCCAAACTGCAACGTAACCAGTGTAGTCAAATTAACAAAAACAAATTGTGGTAGGGTCTGAAAGACCTGTGTTACCACTTGAGGTCTAAAAAATTATATTACGAACATTTTGATTCAAATATGTGTTTTATTAGTTATATAAGGTGTAAATTCAATAAAAACATTGAATTATGTGCAAATAACACGAAACAATTGCACGGTATATATATATATATATATATATATATATATATATATATATATGTGTGTGTGTGTGTGTGTGTGTGTGTGCACACGAATGTACGTATATGTGTCGCTCATAGACGCAAAAAGTACATGACCGATTTCACTGAAATTCTCACTCTTTGTTATTATTAGTAATGGGAGTGTTTAAATATTGGTTTGAATTGAATCGGACATGTGGGGGCAATGTTGATGATCTATTCGTTTATGACGTCTCAAGCGCCCCTGAACTCCACCCATCCCATCGCACAGTCAAGAATATAGCACACCTCCACTGCATACAAGTATTCTGCCCTTGCAATTGTGAAATATCGGCCGTAATTATTACTTGACACTCGGACCAGTAAATAAAATTACTCCAAGCTGTTGTCATCGCGAAGACCCACTCAAACTTGAGGGAACATTTTAACAATTGGATACTTGACAACCATGTCCAAATCAGGACATAGAACGAATCCATACGAGAAAGTCTTTCATCTATGTGTGATGTGTGATCTGTAACATTGCAATAGCGAAACATTGCCTGCTCCACTAGTAATGTAACAAATAGACATCGGACGTTTAGGCACTAAAAATCGTCCTTTAGGCGCTTGAAAAGGCAGTGAAAATGTCAAGAATAAGGACAAAAAAGACACTGTCATAAGTGACATACACAATGAAATAAAAAAATGTAATTTTTGTCTATATTATTTTGTAAACTTAAAAGTACAAAACAAGTATTATGTACATTTGAATGTAGAAGTAGATTTACATATTTGCAACTTTTCTGCATTTTGTTCTTAATGGTTTGCATTGCCAGACATTACCAGTAACTTTTCAAGGATTACAATTTCATATTTGCCACATTTGGGAGGCAAACTCAGTTTAAATGCAGAGAAGGATCTCTCAACCTCTACTGATGTGACTAGCATATATTTTAGTAGTGCAACATTAGCAACACTGAAACCTTCTGGGAATTTTTCAATTAAAATTTCGGTTCCTCGGTGTATAGTCAATCGAGTATGGTCCCAGAATGTGACGGGTATTTACGAGAGAGCGAAAAGGAGAAATATCTATTCTTTTATGCATTCTCTCGTATTTTAAAATACAAAGAAGTGCACTGAAGATTTGCAATGAATGCTCACGTTGGACCATTGCCAATTTTCTGATATTTTAACATTGTATATAAAAATAATCCGAAAAGGAAAAAATATCGAATAATTCTAATAAAAAGGTATTTATGAAAACAGGAATTTATGCAATAAAAAGCAAAAATAAGCTTTATAAAACTTCGTTATAAGCCATTCGTGATTCGTGCATATATATTATCAGCCTTTAAATAAGTTCGCTAGAATAAAATAGGCATTTCCCAAAACATCCGATGTCTAGTAATAAACTTTGAGTTACCACTTAATGGTTACACAAATTAAGCAACGAAACTTGTTTGAGTTTGCGTCGTATGTACTGTCATCGCGCGTGATTTTTTATTAATGTGTTTATTGAAGGTTTGGAAATTACACAGCACAGCACAGCTATTCCTATTTCATGTGCTTTTGCTGGCTTACAGTGTAACGTATTCTAAACTTAACCCTAAACTACATGACTAGTAGTGTAGTAAACTGCAAGAGCCCCTACTATGAACAATTAATAAAAAAAACTGTCCATGAACGCTTCGAAAGGGAATGTGTTTTTGATTCTAGTAGGGAAGTCATTTAAACCGAAGGGTTGCGGGTTCGAGTCCCGCCTTGGGCATGGCTGTTTGTCCCTTGACTTTGTGTGTGTGTTGTCGCGGAGGGCCTCACGTTCTGCTGACCCCAGATCAGAGGAGCCCGCAAGTGTTTGTCTAGTGTGCGGTCGAATATGCGTCCCTTCGGGACGTAAAGGGCAACCGGCTGTCGGCTGGATACAAGCCCTAGGGAAAAAAAAGTCATTTAAAAGGTCATGTTGTAGTGGACTGCTCGGTATATTGTATTTAGCCTGGAGTAAACATTAATGGAAATATGGTCAATATGTTTGATGATGGGTGCTATGTTGAGTTCTTTATGAAGTTGGCAGTTGTTGGCCCGTGCTCTCGCGCCGCCCCGCCCCCGCAGATAGCGCCCGGCGCTGGCCCGCGGGCGCGCACTGGTCGTGCTGCGTCATGTGAGCTCCGTCGCTGCGGGTCATCCAACCTGCCGTCGAGGGCCCTCGCCTCTGTCGCTAGCACAACGCCACGCAGGTTGGCGTAGGAGGAGGCGGCCACTGATGATGCAATAGAGGCTTCACTTGCGCAAGAGTTTCTCTTTTTTCACTCTGGGTGTGTTTTCCTTTTTCCGTCCTATTTTTTGCTTTTCAATAAGTTTATCTTGGATGCATCAATTTTCTTCTTCTTCTTCTCCTTCTTCTTCTCCTTCTTCTTCTCCTTCTTCTTCTCCTTCTTCTTCTTCTCCTTCTTCTTTTCCTTCTTCTTCTTCTCCTTCTTCTTCTCCTTCTTCTCCTTCTTCTCCTTCTTCTTCTTCTTCTTCTCTTTCTTCTTCTTCTTCTTCTTCTTCTTCTCTTCCTCCTCTTTCTTCTCCTTCTCTTTCTCCTTCTTCTTCTGCATCTTCTGCATACGCTTCCTTGCTTCCTCTTTTCTCCCTTTCTATAATTTCAGTGATAATTCTCTTGATAATATCCAGCTCGTTTAAACGCATTCATTGTCTTGTTTTGGTAGAGGAGTTCGTCGTTTTGCTTGTTAATGTTTGGTAGCTGTTTCTGTAGAACGCAATTTCTGTAGGATCTGTTTACGTTCAGTACAGCACAGTACATTAACTTAAGTAGATAAATCTAAAGTATTCTTTGAAATTGAAAATGTGTTAATTCCGTGTATTCTTTATTAAACACTTGAAACATCGACAATTCACTCTTTTCAAAATGTCTTAATTATTGTAGCAAGCGTTTCTCTTTTCTGGTGAATTTGAGGAAATTTGTTTTACTTCCAATCATTTAATCGACAAATCAATTAAAATGTTGTCTGTCAATAAAGAGACATCTTTTTGGATGTTACCTTAAGTTAGTGTACCAAATGTTTGTAATTACTTTTATTTTTTTATCTTCGTACACAAACACTCTTATTTATAAGTCACCTTCCGTACTAAGCCTTTTTTGAATTATTTATAGTGGTGAGACGTTTCTGCAGGTATGCGGCACATTCTTATCTTGGTACTGACAGTTGCTTTTTTGTTTTGGCCGGTAAGGTTCAAAGCTCTAAACGGTATATCGAAATTTTCTGTTTTGTTCTTAGTGTTTACGGTAATTTTTAGGGCCTTTGTTTCACAATCGGTTAGATAGGGTCTGAATGACTCAGTACTTATCCAGCAAAGGAAAAAAATGTCAAGCTTTGGTCTGTGTCTGCTCTGACTTGAGACGGGAAGTAATGACATTGGGAATCATCGCCAAGAACATTGACTCGGGACACGTCATGGTCGTGAACAGAGTTTCTGCAATGTTAATTTCTGCATGCACTGGAATGACTCTTCGAAATTAGAATTTTTAAATTTGTTTTACGGGTGAAGCAACCGCTGACAAGTGGAAATGCCGATAAAAGTAAAAAAGTAAGTTTGAAAGGTATCAATTTGCAACTTGCGAGATGGTTATTGTTTCTGTATATTAAAAATTGTTATTCTTAGTAGGCCCACATTTCGTTTCAATAAACATGAGTCATAATCAGAGAGCATTACAAAAACATTAGAGTCGGATCTGGGGTCACATTCCCTTTTACCATTAGTGTTCTTGATAAAATTCTAGTTTATTCATCCTTTTTACAAATGACTTGTTGTTAATTATTCCTTTTCCAGACATACGCGCATTAATTTCGAAATTCTCCGACAATCGGACAGCGAAAGCGTACGTAATTAACCCACTAGCGATTAGACAATGAAAAAAGGATTGGGTTTTTAAAATAGTTCTCTTCTAATTTTTACATTTTGTGCACTAAAACCGTAATAATTCTATCTTGCAGGTAAAGATGTTGCGGACTTGTTTCTTTTGGTGATATTGACGCATTTGATCATCTTATTTTAGGTGATTATGACACTGAAGATGAGGGTGGGATGAGAGCGCAGAGTGCCCACACTTGAAAGATTTTTTTCTAAAAATGCTGTTTCCAAAATAAACAACCACGCCATTAAAATCAAAGCTACATTATGTTCGACAGTTACAAGAACAACAACAAATGAAAAAAAGAAAAAAATAGAAAGGAAAAAAGAAGTAAAAAGAAAGAAATCAAGAAAAAAGTTTTCATTCATAATGAAGTAAGAGCTTTGAAACTGCAAATTCTAGGTGAAAGTCGGGGGCTTAGAGATTGTCCCCTCTGGAGCGGTTCCCAGCTGCAAGAAGATGCCTCGTGGGGAATAATTCCCGCTAGGCGACGGTAGGTCGGCGCCGGATCTCGCCAACCAGCGGGGAAAGACCACCGCCAACTTCTACAATAAAAATGTGGACCACGCTAACGGAAGTAATGACCTTAGCAGTTGATACGCCTGGAATTACTAAACAATCAGTCAAACCCTAGCTTAGTGTTCCCCTTTTCCATTCCACCCCGTTTACAACTCTAGGATTAACTCTTCCTTTAGGGATAGCAAGGGGTGGCAGATTTTAGAACTTGCTAAAATTGCGAAGTGTTACCAAAGGCTGAAAAAACAGTAATTGGATGTTTGACGATCGGTGCATTACATTTCTGAAGGTTTTCAATCTGTGATTAGAAAGTGCACAAAGGTAGTGAATCTACGAAATAATTGTTAAATTACATTTTATAGTTTAATTCGTGTTCGCTCTGTAACTAGGGATGTGACATCCACAACAACACATCGATTTTTGAACACTTTTAATTTGAGTGGCCGTGTTTATTAATTTATAATTAAGATTTAATTGACTATCAAAATAAAAAATAATAATAATTAAAAAAACCGAACCTGAAAGCCTGAGCGCTCAGGGTCCTCTCAAGAGGTCTCAGCTCCCACAGTTCGGAGAAGGTCACGGGAAGAAGATTAATTCTCTACGCCCAAAGGCGCACGCTTTACTTCTTACGCTTTTATATTTGTTGAAGTTCACAAATGACGAAATATTTTGTTTCCCTTCTTTCCTGATTTTATTGGAAAAATATAAAAAACTATCAAAATTCCTCCCTTAATAAAAATGTTCTCATTAAAAGCTACAAAATTCCAAATCTTAATTTTTATAATGCTATAAAATGCTATAGATTAGTTAAAAAAAATTAACGTGCTGAATTCTACCATCGCTAGGCATAACACATGGGTTTTATTTTGTCACTGTGCGATACCGTGCGCATGCGTGGCCTGCTGTGAATGAAACGCTGCGGTGAATGGGCGTCCCTAAGACGTAGCGCGCTTCCACTCGCGCGTTGGGGCGTGGCGGGGCGCGGCGCGGCGCGGCGCGGCGCGGAAGTGGGGCGGCGGGCGGCGAGAGAGACGCGGAAAGAGAGAGTGGGAGCGGAGAGAGTACGAGGCGCCGCGCAGGGGAGAGGGAGAAAGAGGGCGTGCGCGGGGAAAAGCAGGAGGAGCCGCGGAGAGGGAGTGGGAGAAGGAGAGAGCGATCCCGCTGCCCTCAGGCGAAGGAGGCGGCACGAAAGCAGTGGGACGAGACCGCGATCAACGCGCACAACACTCAAGGGCGGTTACTATTGACTTCTTTAGGGTGGTGCCTCCGGACGGTATTTTCCACGTTGATAGTAATCACAAATTTGTAATATATTGCAATTGCCCGACTCACCAATTTTAGGGCACAAAAGTTTAATAAAATATTTTCAGAAAATTGTATATGTGTATTTAATGGTTTTCACTTAGAATACATCAATAGATACATACACATAATACACAGTTATTGGCTTTGGTGTAATTTTTAAATTATTATTACTTATATTGTTGTTATTATATTATTAATATTATTATTAGGTAATAAGAAAACAATGTTAAAGAGACATGGATTGCAATTTTTTCGCTTATGAATAATAATTTTTAACAGTTCCATCAAAATTATTGCAGTATGACGTTGGCACTTAGGAGATGGTGAACGGCGATTTGGGCATCGGTGACACTGTGCCTCGCTTCCCAAGGGTTCCGAGCGGCACAAGTACTATACTTGTCTACTTGTGCATTGATCTACATTGATTTTAATTTACGCATTAAATTTAATGTAAAAGTACATTGATCACCCTTTTAATGTGCAAGGTACATTAATATTAATTTACAGTCGTACATTACATATACATTAAATTTAATGTAATTTCTGACAATGCAGCGCGGGAGGTGAGGCTGCGGTCGGTCGCTAACGTGACGGAGGCAGCGGCCACCATGGAGCCCTAAGGCCCATTTACAATGCAAACCGTTTCACTAATACAACTAGTAGTCTTGATTGAATTCAGATATACACCACAAATTAAAACTTTTAAAACCCAGATAGATGAGTAATTTAATGTTTGAGTTGGGGAGCCCCACATTTTTTAGTTCATAATCCACTTGATATGACAGGTCGAGTTTAGCTCAGATTCAGCATTGTCGCTGTCTCTACAGCATCTTTGACCGAGAAGTAATAGGATTCGAATACCAGCGGAGGCAGATTTTCAACGCTAGCTATTTAGGTAGGTCGAATTCAGTAGCTGTCTGGAGCAAACTTTTAGCCACCGACTTCTCTGATCGGTCGAGTTCTCCCTTAAATTCCGGGCGAATACCGAAGCAGTACTAAGGTACTAAGTAAAGTACTAAAGTACTAAGGTGCATGTTTGTTAAGACAAACATGCACGGCTCATGGAAAATCTTTTCTTCCTCTTCCTCGTTCTTTCTTTACTTCATTTTCTTACCTTCTTTCCTTTCTTTTTCTTTCCTTCCCTTCCTTCCTTAGCCCTTACTTTCCTTTTTTCCTTTACTTGCTTAATTATCTCCTTTTCATTACGTACTATTGTATTGAAAGTTTAGGAAGTGATCAGGCGGAAGAGTATGACAAATGGCTTGATTCTCGTCACCAATAGAACTATTTATTTATTTAGAATACAATACCAAACATGTAAAGTGATCAGTCGGAACCTTAGAGCTTGCCTCGGCCAAAGCGGCGCCCCGATAGGGGAGATAACCTAGAGAGAGAAAAGGAAGATACCTAGAAGAGGAGTTGACGAGTGTGTCGACGCTGGATCATATCATTCAGTGAGAAAGGAATACCTTCAGGCATACGAACTATTCACAATACTAAGGGGACTAATGACACACCAGTTGACGTCCCGAAACCAACAACCAATGGACATTGACATGAGCTGCCGCGGGTGGGATCGCCCTCCAGGCCGGACCGGGCGCGGTAGCTCAGTGCATCAACTGATGTCACTGCAGCGTCTCTGACCGGGAGGTCCAAGGTTCGAGTCCTTACGGCGGCAGGTTTTTCGACACAGGTTTTCAGCTAGGTCGAATTCAGTTGTTGTCTAGAGGAGAATTCTAGCGGCCGGCTGCTCTGATCGGTAGTTTTCCGTAGTGTCTCCTATCAATACCAGGCGAATTCCGATACAGTACCGTAACAAACGGGCCACAGACCACGTGTGATCTTTCCTTCCTCTTCCTTGTCCGATCGTCTCCCCTTACACACACACACACACTAACATGCACTACACTACCACATATCCCGGGAGATCGGTCGAGAGCTTAGAGCTTGAACCGACTGGGGCGATGCCCCACTGGTGGGAGAGTCCTGTTTGGGGGGAAACCCTGCTAGCTGACGATAAGTCGGCGCCGAATCTCGCCATCCAGCGGCGGAAGATCACCGCCATCTCTCGAGGAAAAGAAACATGCATTAGACGTACAAGACTAATGACCTCAGCTGTTGACGCGCCCGGAATCACTAACCAAGCAACCAGCCCGCCAGGCGGCGCGTCCGCCCCACTGCGCGGGCTGCGCATGGAGCGCCGGCGCGCGCGCAGCAGCCCCGGCCGAGCGACTGCGCGAGAGGTTGTGCGGCCGCATGAATGGACGGCGGACGGCCGCCCTAATACGGCGCGAGTCACTGAACCCGCCTCCGCCTCCGCCTCCGCCGCCGCCTCCGCCGCCGCCCCATCGCCGCACGTAGAACGCGCGCTCCGCGGCTTCGACAGCCGGAGATTACTCAACCTGCGAGTATTCGCATTGGCTGTGACACTCAGGATTTGAATGTTTGCAAAAAACATTGAAAGTCGCGATCGTGTAGTCTCTACTGAATTGATTGTTGGTTCCTTGGTTGGTTTGTTTGATTGATTGATTTTTTCGTGTTTCCGGACGCGTCAACTGTTCAGGTCATTAGTCCCGTTAGTGTAGTGCATGTTTTTTTCCACGGGAGATGGCGGTGATCTTCCCCCGCTGGATGGCGAGATCCGGGGCCGACCTACCGTCGGCTAGTGGGGTTTCCCCCTAACCAGGACTCTCTCACCTGCGGGGCACCGCCCCAACCGGGACAAGCTCTAAGCTCCCGACCGGTCTCCCGAGATATGTGGTAGTGTAGTGCATGTTAGTGTACGTGTGTATGTAAGAGGAGAGGGTAGGACAATGAATGGGAAGGAAAGATCGCGCGCGGTCCGTGGCCCGTTTGATAGGGTACTGCTCCGGCATTCGCCTGGTGTTGATCGGAGAAACCACGGAAAACTACCGATCAGAGCAGCCGGCCGCTAGAATTATCGTCCAGACAGCGACTGAACTCGACCTAGCTGAAAAGCTAGTGTCGAAAATCCTGCCGCCGTCAGTACTCGAACCTAGGACCTCCCGGTCAGAGACGCTGCAGTGACATCAGTTGATACACTGAGCTACCGCTCCCGGTTTGGTTGGTTTGTGATTCCGGGCGTGTCAACTGCTTTGGTCATTAGTCCCGTAAGTGTAGTGCATTTCTTCCCTCGGGAGATGGCGGTGGTCTTCCTCCGCTGGATGGCGAGATCCGGCGCCGACCTACCTTTTATTAGACGGGTTTCCCCTTAACCAGGACTTTCTTACCAGCGGGGCACCGCCCCGGCAAGGACAAGCTCTAAGCTCCCCACCCGTCTCCTGGAATATATGGTAGTGTAGTGCATGTTAGTGTAATCTACACAATTGAGATTTTTTGTATACTTCTAGTGCTTGTGTCTAAATAATCCTGTCACCTATTTAATAATATTTTAAAGGATATTTTATATTCTACGAAGAAGTTGGAACATTAGTTGAGTTAGGCTCAAAGAAAGACCAGCATTGACGTTCTCTCAGCAGCGGCTGCGATCGGGAGATCCTAGTGTTTCAGCCCCGGCGATAGCATATTTTTGACATTAACCACACAGCTAATTCGAATTCAGACCTTGTCTGGAAGAATTCTAGCGGCCGTATGTTTTGATCTGTAGTTTTCCGTGGTTTCTTCTATCCATACCAGAGGACTGCTGGTGCAGTACCCTAACAAACGGTCGCGATCTTTCCTTCCTCTTCCTTTTTATATTTTTGCCTTTTATTCACACACTCTTATATGTGCATGCTCTACACTACAACGCATGACAGATGAACTGTCGCGAGTGAAGAGTTTGTTTCTGCAGGAGGAGTGCCGGGCGGGGGGAGATACCTGTGCAATGAAACATTATGTGAACTTTGAATACAAAGTGATTTTTAGTTTTTAAAATTATACGTTAATTAATAAACGATGGAGTATCTGTCATATTCATTGCATCTACTGACGTTGTTATTATTATTATCATTATTTTTATTAGCAGTAGTAGCTTAGTAGAAGTTGCAGCAACTTGCTGAATGACACTCCACTAGGCAGATTATAAATCCCGAAGGCTTCGGACTCCCGTTTTTTTCAATCAAAAAACCAATCAAACGTTGCATTTTGAATTGCAAAAAAAGCGTTTAATCCGGGAAGATGCTCCTCAAAATATATGGCCACATTCGGTCAACATAATTGTTTTTTGTTAATTGTATCAATTAATATTGAACTTCATTCTTCTTGCATATTTTATTTATTTACTAAAAAGTTGTCGTTTGTAAATAGCAAATGTTTAATGGAAAGAGAGGCCTTAGGGGACCAGAAATGTAGTTTTCCCTTTCTTGGTGAAAGCTGCACATGTCTAAGCGAAAATAGCTTATCACTGATTACCTATAAAGCCCGCGAGTGTGCGAACATTTCACGCTAAGGCTCGAATTGAAGGATAACTCCCGAAGAAAAATACGACTTTCTTGAACATCATAAATATTACTTCTGTTTTCACCATTACAATAGTGACTGGGTATATATTTTTATCTCCTCAATACATTTATTTTTGTTTTGAAATCATTTGTAAGGAATTACATATAAATTCACATACGTGAATCTGTGCAACAATTTTTTTATTCTTGAGTTTATATGCGGTAATTTTTTGTGTAATTTGAGATCAATGTTTTTAGGTAAGTTTATCAAAACATTTCTCGAATTTATTTCCACAATTAACCTTGGTAGTTGCGGAAACAGTCGTGTCATTTTTCAACTTATCTCGTATAATTAATTTTCTTTTGTTTTGTATGTATTTCCTGCTTTGTATCGAAGAAAAATAGACCTTGGAATTAAAATAAACGAAGAAAATTTGTTCGATAAGTATTGCGGTTTATTGCAAGGTGAGTGGGTGGCCCATTAGGAATTTCTCTTAAAAGCTTTGACATCTACAGTTTTATGCGCAGTAAAAGCTTGCAACCAATCACAGGTCACTACATTGCACGTAGGTAAGTGCATTGGTGACCTCGAATATCCGTTCATTGTCGACGACTTTTACTTAGGTGGGAAACAAGTGAGCTCTCTGCTCATCCAAAAATGTCATTCTAAGCCTGTTCGTTAGACTGTAGCAAACCACTGCTCTGCGAGTCACTTTCGACGCAATTGAAGAGCTTATTCCCATTATGATGTATGTATCTCTACTTTGGGTAGATTTATAATAAATACGTTCTTAAGACTCTTCTCATCGCCATGCTGCTATAAAATTATGTTCAATAATGACACTCTTCCTATGTTAAACAACATTCGAATCCCATTTAAATTTAGCTAGAACTATAAGGCTGAATTTTAATAGAGTACCTTCCTGAAAAATTGTAAGCCTTTTTGGAAATAAACGTTTTATGGGATCTTTTCTCTATTATCGATACACTGAGTCAGAGTTCAATGAGCTGCGTCAATAACAGTGATTGAACAGTAGTTGTATAAGCTACTGTTTGGTCCTTCTTAATGTTTGTCACTATTACCAAGAATGATGCGTGTGTCTATTAACGGCTCATTGTTCATTTCTTTACTCGTAGGTTTCTTCCTTCCACCAACTTAATTTCCATTGATGTGCCACTTCAGGTCGCCTGAATTACGACTCCAATATTCACAAATTTCTACTTTTCTCAAATCCCCAATTACGAGAATAGCTTCGGTTTCAAGAAAGACTAGGGACCCAGCTGTCTCCATTCCTGTGGATGGAAAGTAAATTCGCAAATCATTACGTGGAAATAAAACGTTAAAAATCGTTCCCACGTGAATTCCGTAATCGTTCTGAGCTCCCGGATTGCGAAAGTCAAGGCAGCGAACGGCCTCACAAGTGGGATGAAATCGCCACCACCGCAGTCACCACCACTGTGAAGTTGGCTAACTCAATTGAAACTCATAGAAGTATTTAAAAATCAAAACTAAACTTATTATATGACGTTATTTTTCTTTAAATACCCCATCTAATTTGTGAAAAAATCAGATGTTAGCTACCTTCGGACTGAAGCTGATGAGCCATTTAAATAGAAAGAAAATTGCCCAAAAATAATAATCATTTAATTTCCAATTAATTTTCATCCATTTTTAGATATATTTAATAATAATTTTAAATATAAAATAAACAATATCTACGCAGTTAAAACATTTTTTGCACAGAAAATTCTGAAATGCTAATATTAATCAACTACAATCTACTCACTCTCTACAAAAACCCTAATATTCAAAATAAATTATACTGATAACAGAAACTAAGAGAATTCTATAATAATGGCCCATTTTTCTGTGACTTCTTCAAACAAACGACTCTCAACTGGGATTTTTTAAAAAATACTAAAATATACCCATCCATATACCCTTCTTACTGCCCTCAAATTCCTGTAACCTGTTTCCAAATTTCTAATAAATATATGGGCGCCAGGAAATGGTTACGAGAATGAGCTTCCAAATTATATTTAATTATAATTCTGTTGCTGACTCTGTCGGCGGGTTCTTTACCGAAATAATCGTGAATACGTACGATTACTTAATTCGTCCCCATACGAAGAAGCGTGGAATCTGAAATGCAAAATTTAAATATCCTACTGAATTGTACGTGACGGCAAATGATAATCAGCTTTCATCAATAGAAAATAACAAATTTATTTATAAATTTGAGTAACTTTTTTAAAAATAAACAAAGTACAACATTCTTTTTGGTCATGGCCTTTACTATAGCGCTATATAACCTGTTATCCATGAGAATCTTGGGCGCTGTCCTGGTAAAGGATGTCTCCCCGTAGACTTCAGCAATGGACCTCGTCCAATCTTCTTTCTTGCTACCGACCAAATCCGTATCTTGTCGTTTCTTCTCATAAACCACTATGTACACTGTTTATCCATTGGCTTTCCTTCCCTATTCGCCTGCTTGAATTGCTACTAGTTCTAATACTCTTTATTGTTCATTCTCTAAGCAAAATCTTACGTGCTGTTAAAATATTAGCATATAAGTTCACCAAGTTATAAATTACGTCCATGAAAATTGTATAAGCCTCGGGCCCGCGTTCCTATTACCGGAGACTAAGTTCGATTATCATTGTCCGCTTAATAAAATTTATAAGTCCCACTTTTCGCATTCACTAATCACTTCGTATAAAACAATTTCTGAGTTCTAACTTTTGAATACTAGCAACGACAAATCACTACGACCGAACTCGCGTAAATTTTCTATGTTCAAATAAACTGCTGTATTTAGCACCCTGATCCGATCGCTATCGTGTCGAGAGCTCGAATTAATATTCTTGTATCCTTCTTCAACATGTCAACTTTCTTCTTTTACTCTCTTGTTTAAAATAAAATTATGCGATTTACCTCGCGGCGTCATCTACGTAATTATTTTTGACCAATAACTCACTTTTTCACATTCCCATGACACTTCCGGTATATTTGAATGGAATTTTCTCATTCGTGTAACTAAGCATCTCTCTTAAGTTTGTTTATCATTCTCTCGTAGGCGAAACCACGGATGCTACTTATGGTCTGCTGTCGAACTAATGCATTGTTTATATGTTGCACTCCAGTACCATGGCAACCAGCGTCGGTTTGCTAATAAAGTGTTATTTTTAACGAAATTCGCTGAATTTCATATTGGTGACAATCTGTCACCATCATATTATACATTTCATATTGGTCACAATACATAGGTCTGTATTACACCACTGAACTACCGAATTACTTTCGACACAATTGAGAAGTGTCGAGAGAAGAGCAAATCGACAACGTACCGTCACTTGTTTTTCAAAAATAGCTGGCAAAATTAATTTAAATGATTGATTATTTCGTGTTTTCGGGCGCGTTAAGGGGTAGGGTCATTATTCCCGCAAGTGTAGAGCATGTTTTATCACGGGAGATGGCGGGTATTCGGCACTGGTATTCGGTATTCGACCACACTGGAGATGGCCGACTCCGGCGCCGACCTACGCATCTTTTGGGATTTTCCCCAACCAGGTATCTCCCACCAGTTGGACACCTCCCCAGCTGGGACAAGCTCTACGCTCCGGAATGGCCTCCCGATATGCATGAAAGTGAAGTCCATGTAAGTGTAAGCGGTTATAAGTAAAGGACAAGGAAGAGAAAGGAAGAACCATGTGTCGTTTACTACGGTACTGCTCCAGCATTCGCCTGGTGCTAATCGGAGAAACCACGGAAAACTACCGATTAGAGCAGCCTGCCTCTACAATTCTCCTCCAGGCAGCGGATGAACTCGACCTAGCTGTGTAGCTAGTGACGAATAACCTGCCCCCGTAGGGGCTCGAACCCTAGCATCTTCCGCTCAGAGGCACTACCAGTGCCAGATTACCGACCAGGCTGAGTACAGATAAATATACATACAGATAAAATAAATACAAAATATCGTATATTTATTAAATCAGCATCGTGGTGAAAATTATTTATACGTACACGTATAATCAATTATTTATAAAACCACACAATATGTGCGTCGGTTACAAAAAATCGTACATTTAAAAAAAAAGATTTAATGTAAAAAAAAGCAAATTAAAAGGGCGCTAAAACAATTGACAGCCTAGGGTGCACATAAGCCAAAGTCAGGTACTGAGCACTACAGGTCCATCAGTTGATGCCCTTAATAAGAATGATGAATTGGTTGAAGTAATTGTCAAGTGTGTTATGACGGGCTGGAGATCGTGTGAGAGGAGGTGGTAGCGCAGGGCGCGGGGCCGGCCGGGCCGCCCCGTATGGACGCGACCCATGACCAGTTCTTGGGCTCCCGCGCGCGCGGAATCCGGAAGCGGCGCCTCGGACGCTTCCAGAAAAGGCGTCCGCCCGCCGCCGCCTCCCCATTCCCCTCCCCCTCCCCCCTCCTCTCCCCTCCCCTCCGCTCCCCTCTCTTCCTCTGCTCTACGTTCCCACTGTCGCTGCTGGCAACGCAACTTCATGCTATGACTTCGAGTCTATCGATTTGCTGCATTTGCCTCTCACTCTCTTTCGTCAAGACAATCATTATTATTATTATTATTATTATTATTATTATTATTATTATTACTATTATTATTATCATCATTGTCATTGTCATTGTCGTCTTCGTCTTGGTTTCTTCTTTCCTCTCCTCCTCATCATCCTCGTTTTCGGTTTTGTATTTTTCGTCTTCGTCTTCTTCCACTTTTTTGCCTTCGACGACGTTCATTATCTCATCGTTGTCGTCTTCATCTTGCTCTTCTTCCTCTTCTTCGCCTCCTTCGTATCCCTCGTCTTCTTTCTCTTCACGTCTTCGTCGTCTTCGTCTTCATCGTCTTGGTTTTCTTCGTCCTCTTCATTGTTGTCTTTCTTCGTAGTACGTTTATTGCTTATTCCGTCGCAGAAAATGTCCGTCTTTATTTCTTGACCCCCCACACCTACGTTCATTTAGTCTACAGAAACATATTCAAAAACCATTCTTATTGCGAAATACGTAGGGTTGCGTTTTAATAAGAGTCATCAGTAAGCTCCTCTGGTTTATTTTACTACGTATGCGATGTAAATGAAGAGAAAGTGCAAACAAAAAACACAAACAATATTCTTCAGGTTTCTTCGCAGTAGTGGATTAGGTATCTTCACGAGTTTCTAACATTCTTCTGTTGTTTTAATCTTTTTATTTAAATTGAATATTAACATGGATGTTATTACTTTGCTTCTCACCACCTTTGGAAGAACTGAGCAAACTATCAGTCCGAGAATGAGTACTTCAAGTCGACCAATTTCTTTTGTCTTCTATTATATAATACACTCAGCGAAGATGACAGTTTTGATTAGATGTCATACGCATAAAGTTAACAAATGCGCTTCTTCTATATGGTGAATTGCCTTCCAGGAGCGCGTCAAATAGATTTAAGAAGATATCCATAGATTTTTTTAATATTTTGCTACAAAGCAATCAGCAGACGCAAATGCAAACGAAACACACGATGTGCTGCAACTCACGTAACCGTTGTACATAACGTGTAAACAATGTTTCCTAGACCCTTAATATCTGGTCTTCGAAAACTATTATATAAATTAAAATGATCCCCAAGGTCTTGCTCTGCTGCCCGTTCACAAGCACATTGCTAGTCTGTCATGTTAACATCAAACTAATATCATATTCTTAATTAATATCGATGTGACAAATCAGTGGCAAAAGAAAGTTTGTGCTAAACAAAATAAGCAAAATTATATGTATCTAGTCCGACAGCACAGGGCTGCTCTGCCCTCGTCGAAATATTCACAAATATGTGGACTTCCTGGGCGCCTAGGAGACTACTACTACAAATATGTTTCGAGCTCTACGTATTGTAAGTGCTCTTTGAGTAAGAATATCAAGACGTAAAAATTCACCACACGACTAAATTTTCTAACTGCATCTATCTTGTCTGTATAAAACACTACCAACACCGGAAGCTTTTAAATATTAACTCATATAATCGACACTTGTGGAAAAACCGTCAGATAGTGTAATTTTATTACCGATGCCAACGCTGAAGCTCATGCTGGGTGTCAAGGTTGTGTTAAAGTCATTCATCTACATCCTATTATTTCTGACACATCATCTTATTTCTACAGCAACAACCTCATAAACAGCAACAACCATCACCACCAGCATCTTCACTTCAGTAGCATCAACCTCAACAAGAACCTCAACAAATCAACAAGTAGCTCAACAAGCAGCTTAGCAGGATTCTCAGCCACAGCCACAAACACAAACACGTCAGAACCAGTCGCAGCAATCATCAATCAATCATCAAATAGTTGGCCATGGCATGATGCTGCAAAGTGAAGTCATAATGATAAAAATGAATTTAAAATCCAGGAGGTGACTGCTAATCCTTTTACATCACCCGACGACAGTCTTGAAACATCAACTTTCACCGATCAAACCACTGTTACACGAAGAAGCTAATGGTACGAGAGTTCCAATTCAATGCCAAAAGGCTAATAGAGAAAGGAGTTCTAACCCTAGGCAGGTGTTTCCTGCAGAACGTAAATTGTATAAAGAGTATAAAAATCACCTGATCGGCGAGAACTTTGTCGAAGTTCAACGAGCTGCAGCCTCATTCTCCTCAGATCTCCAGGATGTTTTCGTCCGTTGCCTCGTTCTTTTGTCCTTAACATTTGCTTCGTGTTTTGCGCGGCCTTTCGCGAGCATCTCTCGCCTTGCGCCTGGCGAGGTGGGCGACGGGTGACGAACCCGAGTCCCCGGAAGCAGCTGCAGTTTTCACGGGAAACGCCGCCGCCGCCGCCGCCAGCACGAAGCGACGAGACGGTAATTAGTCCGCCTCCGTCGCTGCTCAATTAGTTTCCGGTGGGGCCCCTATATCCGCGCCTTCACCTCGCCGCAGCTTCCGTGCTGCTCGGGCACTGAGGAACTTCGTTTTGATTTCGATACTTCATTTTTGCCACACTGTAGTTTCATAAAGTTAGTCTTTATTAAATATATAACAGAGTAAATGAATAATAAATATATTTACCCGGCCAGGATGCCCTAAGAGCGTGAACAAACTCAGCGCTTCGGTCCGAAGGGTCGCGAGTTCGAGCCTCATCTTGGGCATGATTGTCCCTTGTCTCATGTCTGTGTTGTCGCGGAGGGCCTCGAGTTCTGCTGCCCCCGGATCAGAGGAGCCCGCATGTGTGTTGGTGTTTAGTGTAAGGTCAAATATGCATCCCATCAGAACGTAAATTGTAACCGGCTGTCAGCTGGGTAAAAACTCTATATATATATATATATATATATATATATATATATATATATATATATATGTAACTACTTCTTTATACTCATATTTCTAGAGGTTTTACCAATGACAGCCAGCCCACAACATATATATATATATATATATATATATATATATATATATATATATATATACTTTCTTATATATATATATATGGCATTTTATTCTTTGTTATCTATTAAATAAAATAAACAAATTACATGTTTCTTGAGTGTTTATGAATTTTTGAAATGCAAATTTTTGCATTAAAAGTAAATTTTCACACCAACTTTTGAGTGCTTATTGCGGCTCAGCTATTCAAAATCGCAAAGGACAATTTATGCATATTTATTAAACAAAATATGCTTAAAATTGACATTAGAGCTTATTTGCGAAGTTTCATTTTTTACTTCCCGGACACCCTGTGTATATCTGTAAAAACGTTATTAAAAGCTTGACTAAATGTGCGAACTAGCGGATTAGTCACATTTTCGGAATGTTAATCAGGAGATCAATCTTCGGCATTTATTGACGATTTGTTGGGAAGGATGAATATAGTGCCACAAAACCCCCTGTTCCTAGCCAACATTTCCTGTTATGCCTGATATATAGTATCTTTTGAAAGGAAACAGTTCCGAAGGATATATGCGTTTAAATTAGAACTTTAAGGAGTTTAAGCAGGAGATGTTTGAAGAACTCAAAGAAGAAAGAATTAACGAGGGTCCAATAAATTTCTTTACAATCTTGCGGTGTTTTAGAGACATGTTCCGTGAGTCATGTGTAAATATTTCATTGGGCTATCAGAGGTATCGTTAGTACGAAAATGTAGCATTTACTTTTAGGATTAGAAGTCTTCATGTAGCTTAAATTCTATTGGAAACCAATGAGACGTGTCATGTTACATCTGCATTGCTATTTATGTGTATTATTTCTATTTTACTCGTATTTTGTGACGATTTGAGTCAACAGTTTGCTGTCACCTTCCACTAATATCAAGAGTTCGTATTTTAGTTTGAATGTAGTTTAGCCTACGTATTAGCAAGTGTGTGTGTGTGTGTGTGTGTGTGTATATATATACATATATATATATATATATATATATATATATATATTAGTTAAGGTTCCCTACAAAAAATTACAATGAAATTCTTACGTAAAACTTTCTTTCTTTCTTTGTTCTTTCTTTCTATCTTTATTTATTTATTTATTTATTATTTCTACTTCTTAACCTTCTTTGCATCGAAACATCCTAAAATTGCCCCCACCAACCTTAAGATCAGTCATCCCACCACCTCATGGCACTTCCCTTTCGCTGCTTGTGAGCCTTTCGCCCTCCGCTGCAGCCTGCCTCGCCCGCGCCCCGTGGCTGGCTGCGAGCGGTCCCGCCGGAGGTGAGTCGGAGCAGCCTGCCATTTCCGCGTTCGCGGTCTGCGGAGAAACGGCGACGCCACTGCGGCGGCGGGAGCGGACACGGGGGTGGGGGAGGGCACGGAGGTGGGGTGGGGGCGGGGGCAAGGGCGTGGACGGGAGCGGACTCGGAGGTGGGGCGGGGGCGGAGTTGGCGGTGGCCGCCCGTGCTCTTGACACGGCACGTGGCGCCGGGACCGGCTCTGCTTCGCTGCCATTGTCTTGCCACGCTCGACTTCCCCAGGGCGATGGGGCTCCGCAGGCAGAAGTGTTAGGTGGGACTACATTGCCTTATTGAATTTCTTGATGTAATCTTCAGCGTGTACTTCCTTGTTTTCGCTGTCATTTCTCACTTGATATTTGTTAACTCGTATCCGTTTCATGACCACACAAAATTGTGAATTTAATTTGACTTTGAACACATTTTGAATTGTGATTTGCATTAAATATTGATTATTAGTCCTTTTTGTTTTAGAAAATGTATAGAGAAAGATTGAATCTCTAAAATATCATAAATATATTAGATTCTATTTCACATTTGCCCGCAAAGGAATGTTTTTGACGGTAGTGCGACTGAGTGTCTCCAGACGGACACCAGACGTTGCAAAAGGTTGCGACATTCCTGTCGGAAAGCGAGGTCGTTGAACTTAGATGTCCGCAGCACGTGGGAACCGGGCGTATAGTTTCCAAAATATTCCTGTGTGCTTCCATCATTTTGCTGGCGCGCGTATTCACCGGCAAGTGTGGTCTGGGAGGCCACACACTGACCGAAAGCAATATATACACGCGCACAGCAAATAAGAAAGAAATATCAGAGTTACCTCAAAATGCAAAAAATTTTAAGACTGATTCATAAGAGAGTTATTTTACAACATTGAGTTGTTATCAGATGAAAAATGAGAAATAGATCTCCAGCCATTTTACGCCAAAATGATAATAAGCAATTTTGTAGCAATGTTTAACACCTCGAGAAGAATCGATTGATTGATTGATTGATTGATTTTTTCGTGTTTCCGGGCGCGTCAACTGCTTCGGTCATTAGTCCCGTTTGTGTAGTGCATGTTTTCTTTCTCGGGAGATGGCGGTGATCTTCCCCCGCTGGATGGCGAGATCCGGCGCCGACCTACCGTCGGCTAGTGGGGTTTCCCCCTAACCAGGACTCTCCCACCGGCGGGGCACCGCCCCAGCCGGGACAAGCTCTAAGTTCCCAACCGGTCTCCCGGAATACGTGATAGTGTAGTGCATGTTAGTGTAAGTGTGTGTCTGTAAGGGGAGAGGATGGGACAAGGAAGAGGAAGGAAAGATCGCGCGCGGTCCGTGGCCCGTTTGTTAGGGTACTGCTCCGGCATTCGCCTGGTGTTGATCGAAGAAACCACGGAAAACTATCGATCATAGCAGCCGGCTGCTAGAATTCTCCTCCAGACAGCAGTTGAATTCGACCTAGCTGAAAAGCTAGTGTCGAAAATCCTGCCACCGTCAGGACTCGAACCTAGGACCTCCCGGTTAGAGGCGCTGCAGTGACATCATCGAGAAGAATCGAACGAACTTATATTTTACCATATTACATCTATGAACATATTCAAGTTTCATAGCCATTTCAAAATGATTTATATGGTCCATTTAAATATTCAATACGTTTGCCTCTGTTTTTTCTGAAACACTGATTATGATTAGAACAGAAGAAAACTGTGTAAAAGAATTGTATTTCTTCATGACACTGCTTGAAACGGAATTCCGCTAAGAAAGCATGAAATCATTTATATTCCACTTGTGCTTAATTCTATTAGTAAAAGAAAAGTATACTATCTAAAATTGACTTACGAACATATTTCATCAGTTAAGCATGAAGCATAGAAAGTACCATGAAAACAGTGATGAAAAAAAGTAAATTGGTTGTGAGTGTAATCAAAATGACATGATTTAATCTATTATTGTTTCGATGGCTTGAGGATGTCATTTTGCACTACTAAGTGTTGCATGAAAACTTTGAATAAAGCTCGAGAATATTGACCTTAAAAATGAAATGAAGAAAAGAACAAAAGTAGACTTAATTCATTTGAAAATGAATTAAGTCTACTTTTCTCTTCTTTATTTAATATTCAGTTAATGATAATAGTGAGATTGCATCAATAATAATAATAATAATAGTAATAATAACAATAACAAAGAGACAATTGTGCCAATAATAATATCAGCCACAGGAGTGATTCTAAAAATGACACTTCGAGCCCTAGAGTGTCTTCACTTGGATGCCAGGAGAATATACAATATGCAGAAGGCAGTTATCTTGAATACATCGTTATCTTGAGTACCGGCAGTTATCTTGAATACCGTATCTTTAGAAGTCGCCTGAATCTTCAATAAAGTAACCTGGTCATCTTACCTGTGAATTGTTGACATAACGACCACTAAAAACTGTGAAGAATAAATAATAATAATAATAACAATAATAATAATAATAGTTATCGGACCACAGCGACTTGTTCTACAAAATGTGTGTAAGAACTTGGCTAAACTCCTAGGTCATTCAAAAGACTGAGAAGTGCAAGACAATAGGTAAATCCTTTATTGGGAACAGCCCATATTTTGCACAAAGTACGAATTGCACAAATGCATATTTTGAAAAAAGTCCGTATTGTAGGGACACCGACAGTTCCTAGATCTGCTCCTTAAGCAGTTGGTTGCGACCTGCAGTAGATTTTATATTCAACCTACTCATAATATCTTTAGTCGTGAAGTAGAGGAATAATGATAATAATAATAATAATAATAATAATAATAATAATAATAATAATAATAATAATAATAATACAGATAAAACTATTCACCATAATAGACCAGACATAACTTTTGTAGATAAACAGCAAAAGATTGGCTTCCTGATTGACATAACTGTTCCACAAACAGCTAATCTTCAAACAGCACATGCAGAAAAAATAACAAAGTATACAGAACTAGCAGCTGAAGTCAAGGCACTATGGCATCTCCAAAAAGTTTATATTGTTCCTCTGGTCATTTCATGTACAGGAGTTACACCAAATAACATTCATAAAAATATGGAACTTATTCAAATACCAAAATATACCTATAAAATTATGCAAAAATCGATCATCTTAAACACATGCAGGATTGTTCGAAAATTCTTAAATTGCGACGAAACATGAATTGACCTGTGTCTTGGTTATTAACCCGACAGAAAGTCAAATAAAAATCCGGTGAATACCGAGAAAAACAATGTATAATAATAATAATAATAATAATAATAATAATAATAATAATAATAATAATAGTAATAACAACCACTGGCTGTCAAATTAAAGGATATGTACAAACTGGGAAGAGTCGAAATAGTTCCTGTGGTAGTGTCCGTAAATGGTGTAGTCACGAAGAGCTGACAGAAAACTGGAGAAATTCTACAATTACAAGAAAAACATCCGAAAACTATGCAGAAAGCTGCTTTATTTGGTACAGCGAACATTGTCAGGAAAGTGTAGAGTCTTGATCGAAGGCTAAATAACCATAGAAATTAATGCATTACTAGAAGGTTATGAAATAGTGCGCAAGATTAAAAATAAAGAATAATTGTGAAGTGTTTGTCCTGTAGACTTTATTTTCTTTGTATCTCCATAAACATTGTACACACAGATTTTGTCTTGGGCAGAATAACCCCGACATCTTTTGTATTTAAAAAAGCAAAATTATAAATGTATAATAATAATAATAATAATAATAATAATAATAATAATAATAATAATAATAATAATAATAATAATAAGACAAAAACATTGTATATAGAATTACAAAAAGCTACAATCCTCAAAACATGCAAAATAGTTAGGAAGTTTCTGGATAGCAGTGTGACACGCCTAGTGCATATATCCTACTCCAAAATCAAAATCGGAAAGGGCCTATACTTGGCAAAAGCCCGTAAGATCACTTCAATCCTGGAACAACATCCAGAGATAATTGTATAATAATAATATAAATAATAATAATAATAATAATAATAATACAATTTATTTTTTCTAATAAATTTTAGGTGTTAAAAATATTATTATTATTATTATTATTATTATTATTATTATTATTATTATTATTACCATTACTGTTATTACCTTTTGAAGAAAATTGAAATCATTGGTTGCCATGGCAATGGCAATGGCTGGCCGTGTGGCCGACGTGCGGGCGCGGGCCGGGGCGAGGACCTGGCGAATCCGGCGGCGCCGCGCAGGGCCCATCCGGTGGCCGCCCGCCGCCTGCGCCCGCTCGTCACGCCCGCGCAGCGCCGCGGCGGAGACGGTGACGCTCACATGGTGACACTGCGGCCTCACGTGCGGCAACGTAGGTGGAGAAGCAGCACCAGGAGCGGCGACGATGAACGTAACAGAGTGACAGTACGAGGAATGGGCGTGCAATTGAAGGTTGAAAGGACAGTAATGGGGACGGTGACGGTGACTGTAACGTGGTAACACTGCGACAGCACTCGTGGCAGCGGAAGTTGAAGGGGAGGAAGAGGGACGATGATGGTGACAATGAATGTGGAAGAGTCGTTGTCGCTCACGTGGTGACCATACGGCCGCACACGCAACGTATGTGAATGGGCAGCAATGGGCCATGAAGGCATGGCAGCAATGGATGTGGGTACGGTGACGGTACACGTAACTGGATGGGGATGGGGACGGTAACGCGATGACAGTGCAATAGCACTCATAGCATCGATGGTTGCTACAGCAGCTACTGTAACGATAATATTATTACGGACACTGGAGACACCATAGGGTGTGAGGCAGCAATGGGAATGCTGGCGGTGGCGGTGCAGGTAATATGGTGACAGTAAGAGAAAATTGGGAGGTAACGATGGCGATGGGAAACATAATCGAGAGTGAACAAGATGGCGGAGGTGTGGTGATGACACTATGATAAAAGTGCAGTTATCTGTGCTAACGATAAATAATGCGAAGGCGGTCTGAACAGCAATAGTTTCAGTAGGTAACTTTCAGACCTAGCGATATGTATGTCGGCGACACCGAGACGACAATGGTGACAGTAATACGGTGGTATTACGGCAACGAAGGCTATGTCAGCGGCGAAGATGGAGTAAGCTACAAGCAGTTTCAGTACAAGTGAGGTGGCAACAATGATGACGATGACCTCAACTTTGAATGCAGCAACGATGGTTAGGGTCACCACAAGGGGGTCAGAGTTGATAAGAAAAATGGCGTTTTTAACGAGCAAAGCGGATGTCATTTGGTTAATAATGGTGACGGGAACGAAGCCGACGAAGGCGGTGGTAATAGCAGTAGCTTATATAAGTGGACACTGATGACAGTAACGACCTGCCAGTGACGAAAGTGTTCATGGAAGCATATTCTGTCATATACGATGAGGGCGAAATAGAGTAAAGCAAAATTGGTAAAAGCCAAGAAGAAGGTAAAATGGGAATACAGACAAGGGATAGCAAGAAAAAAATGGTGCTTCATAGGAGTGAGAGAATAGTCCCTACTCATCCGCTAGGGAAAACATTGATGAGGATGCAATGATTTCTGATCCCCTCTTGGATGAGAATGTTTTCACAAAATCGTGATTATGAAGATTCGGAGATAAAAGAGTTAAGTTAAACAAAGATTAATACGGCAGCGCTGGTAGTGGATCTTACATCCCAGAGACTAATTGAGATTTTTCCTTCTTAAATCAGAAGGTTAATCTGGAGAGAAATTGTTTCGTTGAAGGAACAAGAGAGTCTCAATGATATAACAATACATTGATTGCACCAAGGAATAGGGAATTACGAGGACATTGTTGAAGATAGCAATTAAGGAGAATAATCGCCCAATAACAGTGCCAAATGTGACAAAAATACGCAGCGGTAAGTTACAATCGAATCAATGATAAATTAAATGATGTGACGACCTAGGAACTGTGAAGGATATGTGTGTAATTACGGAAGTTGGCGATAGATACGTTGAAGTATAAAAATCTTAATGGCGTGAAAAGAGGAAGTAGGTTCAGCAACCGAAGCGAAACCGATGAAGTAGTATGATTTGGTAAATTGTCACGGCGTAAACATGACCCATCAGGAATGGCGCTCGTGTAGGATCAAATGATAGTGGTAATATCGTTGAAGTTGTTTGGTGGTTAGAGAAGTAGTGGAACCTCGAAGGCAAAGGATATTGCGGTGCTTGAACAAGAAGAGTGCGACTACACGAGATGGCAGGCGTGACGATGTCGCTGGAGGTATGCGGGGACAAGAGAAGTGAGAAAAACAGTGCAGCAACAATGGCAACACTGAAGAAATAAAATAGTGGCAAATGTCTTGAAAGCCTGGATGGCCGAGGTGGCTAAGAGCGAGTACCGACTCAGCGCTTCGGTCCGAAGGGTCGCGGGTTCGAATCCCGCCTTGGGCATGGCTGTTTGTCCCTTGACTTTGTATGTATGTGTTGTCGCGGAGGGCCTCGCGTTCTGCTGACCCCAGATCAGAGGAGCCCGCAAGTGTGTTGGTGTCTAGTGTATGGTCGAATATGCGTCCCATCGGGGCGTAAAGGGTAACCGGCTGTCGGCTGGATAAAAGCCCTAGATAAAAAAAGAAGTGTCTTGAAAGCATGACTAGAGGGACATCGGTGACCGCTGAGCAATGCTTCCCACGTGGGATCAGCTGATACGATGACGCTGGCGGTGGAAGGAGGGAAAATTGATTGACTAGTGGTTCCGAGTGCGTCATTTGCAAAGATCATCAATCCCGTAAGTGTAGTGTACTTTTTATCGCGGGACGTGGCAGTGATATCCCTCCGCTGGATCGTTACAACCGACGTCGACTTACACGTCGGCTTTCGGGGTTTTCCCTATTCAGGTGTCTCCCATCAGCGACGCACTGACCTAGCCGGGACGAGGTCTATGCTCCCGACTGGTCGCGCGACATGAGTTGTAGTGTGTAGTGCACATTAATGTAAGTGAGGGGTGAGGATAGGACAAGGAAGAGGAAGGAAACATAGTGCGCGGGCCATGGCCTGTTTGTAAGGAAACTGCGGCCTCCGTTGATCGGAGAAACTACGGAAAACTACCGATCGGAGCAGACGGCCACTAGAATTCTCCTCTAGACAGCGGTTGAATTCGACGTAGCTAGGGTCAAAAAAACCTACCACCGTGGGACTCGAACCCTAAGACCTCCCGGTGAGAGGCACTGCAGTGACATCAATTGATACCTTGAGCCACCTAAGCCTCTGATGGGAGGAAGAGAAGAAGCGAAACTGCGCTGGAGACGGATATGGCGATGTGTGTTCGAGCAGGAAGAGCGGTTGGGGCGGTAAACAGGCGGTAGCAGGCGCGGCGGTAGTGGCGGCGGTGGCGGCGGCGGCGGCGGCGGCGGCGGCGGCGGCGGCGGCGGCGGCGGCGGTGGCGGTGGCAGCACCACCACCAGCAGCAGCAGCGGTGGCGGCGGCGGCGGCGTCGACGCGGGGTGAACGCCCCCTGGTTCAATGGCAAACGGTGACCTACATCCAGGGTCGTCGCCCCTGCCCCTGCCGCGGCGGCGGTGGCGGCGGTGGCGGTGGCGGCGGCGGCATCAGCACCGCCACCGGGCCGGATCGTGACCCAGTTCCAAAGGACGCGGGATCAACGCCCTGCCTTGCCATTATGACGTCACCGTGCTCTACCTTGACGCTGGCGGCGGCGGCGGCCCGTGTTACCCGGCGCGGCGCTAGTGGCGCTGGCGGCGCCGGCAGGCTGCGCGCATGCGCGCCGCGGCGCTCTCCCTCTCGCGGAGCGCGAGCGAGCGCGACGCTGGCGCATTCTTCCGTCGATTAAGGTTACTTTCGTTGGCTGGCCTGCCGGCCATCGAGTCGAAAGGGATGGTGGGGAGATGCAGGAACCAACGACCGAGGTTATCCGACGCGGAAGAGGATGTTTTGTTGTTGCCTTAAGGCGAGGGATCGAGTTCAGAGCCTTTTCTTCGCCTGGCGCCGCGGATCGAATTGGTTTGGGGGACCTGAGAGGAGATTCGTTTATTTTGTGGTGTAAATAAGTAGATTTGTACCAGAAGTGAACCTCGAAAGTAAGGATCGAAAAAGTATTAAATTTAAAAATGTCTTTGGATTGCTTTATTTATAAAGTTTTCCTGGTGTATATGGTGTACTTACTGATATAATTTTACATCACAGTTAGAATGATGTGATCATTTCCCTTGATGATATATCTTGATCTTCAATTTAAATGTTTGATTTTCAGTTAGTCTCGTTAAATAATGTTTCGTACAGTGCGTTACAAGCCATTGTGATCATTCATACGCATTTCGTGATCGTATAATTAATATAAGTAGATACTGCTATATATAGATGCAAAGTATAAAATGTAAAAATTCAAGACTTGGTACAATTCCAAAGGAATTTCAGGCATGAGGTAATTCTGGTTTTGTCTGAAGAAGAGTTTGAGTCGCATCCACGGAAGTTTATTTTGTCCTCGTCTTTCGAGTAGGGTCCACAATCCACATTGGGCACATGAAAAGTTTCTACCCTCAATGATCGCGTGACATTAGATCACATTCAAACTAAAATAATTCATACCAGCATGTATTTTATAATGTTAATTATGAAGTCACTAGAAGTCATTAGAAAAAGTTCGAAAATCTAAAAACGCATTCTATGGAGCACAATGTACATAAAAAGTTCAGTTACCTTCTCAAGTTCATTGCAAGTTAGCAGCGGAGTAAGTTGCACCTTGTTCCTTATCTCACTTGTAACGTGAGATATGTTCCCACACGAATGCTTTCACATTATATGCTTTGCCGTTACGAAACATTTTGTTAATTTCTGTACGTGATTAAATTCCTTACATCTTTTACTATAAGAATTCTCAAGATATACCGAAAATTAACGAGAAAATATTGGTTTAATTTTAAAATAAGTGTGTGCACAGGAATATAAAAATAGGGCAAAGAAATTTAATTGGTCGAAAAAGATATTCAATACGAAAATTATCAATGAAACAATTATTGCCAACATGGATATTCAAATTGTTATATTTATTTATTATTATAAATAGAATAAGTAATAACTTTCAAGAAAAAGGATACTCCAATAAGTAGTTCAGTCTACGAAGCCCAATCAGTTATGCTGTGTCCGTAGAGTGCAATGTGTGAAAATGACCTCGGAACTTCACATCTATGATCACGTCAGCTGTTTCTCCGGCAAGAATTACTGTACAATTGAGCACATTTAAAAAACTGCTTGTGTAAGTATATCTACACGACAAGCAACTGTTCAATTGATGAACTTTGATTGATTGATAGAGACTTGGGGCACGCCATACAGGGTCGTTAGTACCGTAAGTGTAGTGCATGTTTTGCTCGGGAAATGGCTGTGGTCGTCTCCCGCTGGATGTCGAGATCCAGCACCGACCTACCGTCGGCTAGTGGGTTTTCCCCCAACCAGGGGTCTCCCACCATCGGGGCACCGCCCCAGCCGGGACAAGCTCTAAGCTCACGACCGGTCTCCGGACATGTGCGGTAGTGTAGTGAATGTTAGTGTAAGTGTGTGTGTAGGGGAAGACAATAGGACAAGGATGAGGTAGGAAAGATCGCGCGTGGTGCGTGGCCCGTTTGTTAGGGTACTGCTCCGGCATTCGCTGGGTGTTGATCGGATAATCCACGGAAAACTACCGATCAGAGCAGCCGTCCGCTAGAAATCTCCAGACAGTGTCTGAATTCGACCTAGCTGACAAGCTAGTGTCGAAACCGTCGGGACTCGAACCTACGACCTCCCGGTTAGAGGAACTGCAGTGACATCAATAGATGAAAAACAGGTGAGGAGAGAGCCAAAAAAGATCAAAAAGACGAAGTAAATTTTTCCGAAATGTTGCCAATAATGATTTTTTGTAGGATAATTCTGCTGATTGTATGTAATGAACTGATTGAAGAGTGAAGAGAAATAAAGTGAGAAAGGTCAAAAACATCTGGTTAATGGGTACTATAAAAAAAAGAATTTAACTATAAATGACTGTTAAGATCGTGATAGCTGGAAGAATAAAATTACAATTGTGTAATTAATTAGAAAGTTGGCAAGATAAAGATGTTTTTGACAATGAAAAACTGAAATGAAAATAAATAATTAAATTAGTCAAATAAAGAGTTTCAGTGAAAATTGAATCATCTAAGTGTGTACATCCTTGAGCATTTTATGCGAAATCTGTCATTTATTATTCTTTCTCTGAATCGGCTCCTAAGACTTCACGAAGAAAGGAAGGTTAGATTACTTGGCACTCTCATTTTATTTGAACTAACCAACGAAGTTTGTGAAAGGTACAGATTGTACAGTGTTACTTGAAAAGCTTTATCGCGGAACGCCAATAAATTTAATAAACTGACTAAAATGAACACGCTCGGGACCGAAAAATGTCCGCTTAAGGGATTTGCCCATTGTAAAATTCTGTGAAGTAAAGGTTGCGTCATGGTCCTGTAATATTGTCCGCTCTGAAGATGTATAAGTTTTCGTGTTTTCATTTTTGTTTTCTTTTAGACAACAGTGTATCTAGAAGTCTTTTTTATTTCTCGTGTAAACAATGATTTTGTTTTAAGGTAATAGCTATTTATGATACGCCTGGTAAAAGTGGCATTTTATTTGCGAGTAGGAAAGGCGACACGAGGTCGATACGCCGAGCACTCCATGCATGCCATGAAAAAAAATTCTACTGGTGGATGTCTAAAAGAAAATTATAAGGAGAAATAATAATCTACAACGAAAATTCTGTTTATTTATATTTTAAATAGACCATAGATGTTTCAGGGATTATTCAGTTCTTTGAAACCAAGTAATGCTAATAAAACTATTTTTTAAAACAATGCAAACCAATCTTCTTTTTAATACATGTTACATTATGTTTATTTTTGTATCTTCAAATCAATCTTCATTCCAAACTTAAATAACACATATACACTAAGAAAAGTTGACAGTTTTGTACAATTTATAAGAAACAATAGTCACAAATCCTTTTAAGTGCTCTTCTACTAAAAACAAGTCACCCGTGAATCTTGCATGAAAAAATGTAAGGCGAAAAATATGTAGTGCGCAGATTATAGAATGAGAAAAGTACTTGCGGATTGCCCACATGCAACCCGCGACACACGTTACAAAGATGGTTCTGTACGATTCCTATTCATTTAATTATTTTCCACAACATGCACAATATCAATAATAAAGATTTATATTTGTTTTAATTTTTTGGTTACTTCAGTTCTTTGTCCATTGATCAAATAAATATTTATCATTATATTTATACAAAACTTATTACAAAACTTTTTAACTCGGACTCCTTGTCCATTTGTCCATTATTCGACTGTTAAATTTCTACGATATCGTCATTATAATATTTAATGTCATTCTCAGATTTTTAGATTACAAAAATGAATAACATCAATCCTCTCCTAAACTTGACATCGGGTTCTTCCTAAATAATCACGTTCCCAACTACTAAAGAAATTTTTCTATTACAAGGATCTATGAATACAATATTTCAGTCTTCTTCTAACTTCTATTTCAAGAATTTATGGATACAATATTTCAATCCCCCCAAAAGTTATATATTCATTAAAACACTCTCCCGTCTAACGCAAAGACTAGAGCATACCTATCCGCGTTCTGTTCGGCTCGACGTCTACCAACATGAAGGGGAGACTTTCTGTCGTCTGCCCATGACTACGCCTTTCCGTCTATCCGAATTGTGTTTTCTTAGGTGTGCGGGATCAAGTTTGGCAGACCACATTCCAGATTACAGCTCATGATAAATTCAGCACGGTGCGAACTATTTGACATGTTTCCAAGACGACATATTTTTTAGTTTTAAGGACTATTGCATTCGGGTTTAATTGTAATTGGTCATATATACATTTTATATTTTTATTGGCCAGAAAACTTGCTGTGATAATAAATGGTATAACTGCAACCGAATTAAGGCGGAATATTTCTGTGTATTCGGTGGTCAAGGGTATATTTGGTCATTTTTTCTCTTTCTGACTTATCAGTGTTGGGATCTGAGGATGCTTGATATCAATGAAGAAGGCCTATCTGCGAAGTCTTGAAGTACATTATTATTATTATTATTATTATTATTATTATTATTATTATTATTATTATTATTATTATTATTATTATTATTATTATTATTGTTATTGTTATTATTGTTATTATTATTATTAGTTATTTTTATAGTTATTTTATTTTTTATATGTTTTTCTGACATACTTCCCTGGGGTGAGAGGTTGCGAGGTTGGGGGGGGGCAGGGCGAGCGCCGTTGGCAATGGCGGCGCGGTGGCCGTCGGTGGCCGCGAGGCGTGGACCGCGGCAGGGCGGCGGCGGGGGCGGGGGCGGGGTCACGGCGGCGGGCAGGAAGAGGAAGCGCCCGCACGGCACTGCACGGCGTGGACCCACGCCCCCCCCCCCCCCCCCTCTCCCTCCTCACTCCACCCCCCACTCCGCCCCCCGCGCCCCGTGCTGCCCGCCCGCGCCGCTGCCTCTTTCGCTTCTCCCGCGCCTTCCCCTCGCGAGCTCGGCCTGGCTCTGGGATCCGTGGGCTTGGGGACTTTGGGGTCCACGAGAATGAATTTCAGATGGCAAAAGTCACTAAAAAAGAAAAAGTGGCCGTTTTACTATCAACGCGAAGATTTTCATCGCAGTCTTAAACATTTTATTCCCATGTTTGAAATGCAAACTCATCTCCAGGCATTAGTCGACTCATACATAAGTACTACACACGAGGAGCAAACATTCAAAAGATGACTTACTCGCTTGACAAAATTTGTGTTCAACTGTTTTTTAACTATAATTTTATTTCCAGGCGAACAAGAAAGATCCTTACTATTAAAATAAATTAAAATGTTTAGGAATGTCCTCAACGGTTTGGTATTTAATACTTTCCACAAAATCAACATGCGGTCGTGACTTTCCCTAGCTGTGCATCGTTTGAAACACATACGCGCGACTATCTATCTTCAACTACTTATCGCAAATTCCTCCCATCAACCTAATAAACATCCCCTTGAATCACGGAGTCTATTTGAAATCAAATCTCCAACTACATTAATAAAATTTACAATTATAATTCAATACTATCATTCCCGCCTCACTATAATTTATATAATTCCCAGCCTATGCTGAAAAACTATTGGCACCTCACCGATTGCTTACGTGTGAACGCTTCAATAGCTTCCGAGAGAGTGGTTCTTTGCGTCTTATTTCTTACAAGATTACAGCTTTCAATTCCCTCTCCACACCTTTCGCTTGTAATGTGTTCATGCATGGAATACCACACTTTGTTTATCGATTACCCAAACAACGTATATTCTTTGATTTCCGAGTTTGCATACATTGCCATTATTACTAATGGTGAATGCCGATTTTAGCATTCAAATTAAACCCGGTGTTCTTGGCTCTTCGCACTATACATTAAGTTTTCCAGGGCACCCTTAAATTTTATAATTT
This sequence comes from Teleogryllus occipitalis, assembly GCA_011170035.1. Classification (NCBI taxonomy): domain Eukaryota; kingdom Metazoa; phylum Arthropoda; class Insecta; order Orthoptera; family Gryllidae; genus Teleogryllus; species Teleogryllus occipitalis. Next base: position 25,731 of record BLKR01001645.1, on the reverse strand, counting down.
GTTCTACATTTTTTAAAAAAATTTTTGTTAGAAAAGTGAAGTAGATTTAATTTGGATGTTCGCTCCTCATTACCTACACACCCTGCCCTCACAACATTTAAATTTCCGCCCTGAAAAGAGCGCGTGAATGTAAAGTCGTAACGTGGAACAGTCTAAGTAAGGTGTTTAGTGCCGAAGTTATTTCATACTTTTTTTTATTTAAGGCCGCATCAACATCTAGGTTATTAGTAACCCCTATTAGGGTTAACGTTATGGTAACTGGGAAAATGAAACGATATAGTGATGATAAACGGTGAAAGGACGAGCACAAATACAACCATGCCCGAGGTGGGACTCAAACCCGCGACTTTTCGGTCCGAGATCTCGACGACACTACTGCCTTACCGATACCGGATCGGCTCATACTTACTTTTATTTAAACTACTTTGTACGCAAATTTTGGTTTTTTACTGTGGAATTGTCCAGAATCATGGATCGTGTGCGCTAGGAAAATAAAATTCAGGTGTCTGCAACAGCGAGATTAATGCAAAATGATGTCTCCAAAGAGGAGGAATATCGTTAAATTTTATTATGAAATATTTAACAACATATTAAAAGAAATATGAGAACAATAAATATGACAACAGAAATCCCTGGAATACAAGATTTAAAAATATAACACAAGATATGAGTATTCACGTTTTAAAAGTCTAAGGGTTTTTGTTCATTTGATAAAAACGTTATAACATTTACAGTTGTAATAATTGAAATTCTGATATTGTCTACTCTTGTGTTTAAATTCGTAGAAGTCGAATGTGTCATCGCAGTTAACTTCGTTAATATTAATATAAAGTTTACACTTAAAATCTTCATTAAAATTGTTCCTCATTTTTCTTTGTTTTACATTTACAATTTAAAGTTTTAAAATTTAATATATATATATATATATATATATATATATATATATATATATATATATATATATATATATTCTAGCATGGCCACCTACTACCTTCCAGCACGTGGGGAGAGCGTGATAGTAAGAATGCTCGTGAAGCGAGCTTAAAATTCTCAGGAAGCAGGATCTTTTGGGTATGAGAAAGATCTGAACCCTTGGCACAATGAATCGGATAAAATACGAATAAAATGAACATATATTCAAGGAAAAATTACAGTGGCATAATTATATAATAGGATTATGCACTTTAAATTGTTGGTCACTGAAAAAAACAACAGAAAACAAGGCAAAACAAAAAATTGGCGTCACCTCGACTGCCTGAACACACTTTCACCAACTACAATTCACAATTTGCTCATTCCTCTTTCTGAATTTTGTATCTACTACATTATTTTACTCTTTCTACTCTCTAGTTTTTTTTCCGTGCACGGCTTTTAAAATGTTTTACACTTGTTCTAAGGTATCCCGTTCACAGGTACTATCCTCGGGCTTCGCACTCACTATAACACTGTGAACTTTAAAGAGAAAAAACAATAAAACGTAACATACGCGTTACTTAAATCTGACCCCTTTACATATCACAGAAAACAATTACTTTTAACACAATACAATAAACTATGACTTTTCCAGATAACATCAACTGTACAACATGTGAAAATCATGAATTATTTAAGTAAAATTGAACAAGGTATGGCCTCTTTGAATGAATTCAATATCACGCGCAGTAAATGATCTTGAAACTGACACTCACATCGTTCGGAATACTTCTCCCACCTATTCTGGACTTTTCACCCACTCTTAACACACATTGTCGTGTACTTACTGCTATTCTCTTTCCCCAACTGATCGCCGCATAAAAGTGGCCAGTTCTTTTACCTCAACAGCTCCGCATCGCTCGCCTGTACGTATCCTTGGGGATTTTCTGCCGCTCGCAGCCCCGCGTTGCCACCCGTCTTTGCTGTCCCACGACGTTACCAGTTTTCTTCCCTCGAACTCTGGACTCTAGTAAATTTAATGTTTTGACACTATATTACAAACCTAACAAATCGCATAAAGTCTACTAAAAAAAAAGAAGAATACAAAATGTTTAAATTCAACAAAAAGTACTAACAATTCTATACAAAAGAAAGCATTTTTATTATATTCTTGCAGAAGAACGGTAAAAAGTAAAAAATGAAACTTAACGTAACAAAAATAAAATTGTGAGAGCAACTCTCGCGTAATGCGTCTCTCAAGTTGTATTTCATCCAGCGATTCCGAAGAAGCAGTATCAGTCTCTGATGCCGCAGGCGTTTCGTAGCTGCTGCCTGAGAGTGTGTTCGTGTCACTAGATGATTCTCGGCCCCTTTCCGAACCAACAACTATTACGAGGTTATCCACAGCATTTTCAAATAAAGCATCCATATCCCAGTATTCTTTTTCTATTTTATTGGTATGAGTGACAGCTTTTTTCCTGTCTTCTATTGTTATTCTGTCAATTGCTTATGATGACATCACTTTTAAATTAGAAAGTGGCACTTGATACATGTTTCTTTCCCTCACCTTCATTTTCACTAAATCAGAATTTAATTAGATTAGAGATAAGGCGTCTGGCTTACCCTCAAATTGTCACACTTTGACGAGAACTCGTATTTCCCAAAGCTGCGCCGATAAACAACTCGCTTCACGTTCCTCGCGACTATCGTTAGCAAATCTTGACTATACAGACCTGTGTTTACACTGTTAGTTTCACGACGCACCGTAATCACCTCCCTTAAATCTTCACTTGGTCCAGTTATATCCTTCGATATTTTCTCTATTTACTTTAAGCATCACCCTATTTATATGCCGAGGTCTATCCGCCTTGAGATATTTGTTTTTGTGGGTTGACATCCCCGTCCAACGGATTCTCTGTTACGAAAATCTACTTAGGAAATTTTGATATACACATTATGAGTTCGAGAATTTTCCTTACCATTACCATAAATAATAATACCTAATTTCAAAATCATTTAAACATTGTAATCTCTTGCTCTTCTTCTTCTTCAAACAAACAAAAACATACGTACACAGCACTTCTCATAACAATACAGCAAAACAATAACAACAATAACCCTGTTAAACATGTGAATATTCCCATTTACTCTTCCTTTGCATGCATTACCATTTACCATTTATTATCCTTATAGACAAAAAATTAAAATCTGCTACAAAACTTGGTCTTATTATACTCGGTTAATATTCCCCTTTTGTCTCACTTTCCTGTTTGCATCTGCTGCATGTTTGGTCATCGACTTTCACGTATAGTTCAAATTCCATTTCTGAATAATCCAATCAATCCATGGCATCGTATTCTTCTCCATATAAAATGTATACTTTTTCACCTTACAACATTGGTATTGTCCACCATCCAATTCATTTAAACATCTGATTATCACTACTTCGGAAAAACTTTTACTCCCATCCGATCGTCACCGCGTCGGAATCCTTTTTGCCTCCTTGTTCATAACACGCACTATTCTTCTGTCTACTAAGATGCGCTGTACTGTTTCGTTTCTCTTCCGTTCTTTTCGTGCAAACTTTCCTCTTCCTCACTCGCCTTTCTCATTTCTGATTGGTTAATCACTTCTAAGCATCTTATTTAGTAATTCCATGAACTATTGATTCTTACGGCTTTTACGAAATTTAGCTAGTATCTACGAAACTTTCTCACGTGTCCATATTATACTCGCCACAAATTCCACTATTTTCCTATTAGGCACACTGCCCTTCCCTCACATTCGCATTATTTATAAATCGCCATATAATTCCTTTAGATTCCCCAATGTTACCGTTCATTTTGAAAAATTGTACATAATTTGTTTCCATTTCTCTTACATTGTGATGAATCATTATACTAGTCTTACTGATTTATCAAGTTAGAAAATGTCGAAAAGTCTGATTGTGAAATGCTGGTAAAAAGAATAAAGGTGAATACTCATTAAATTTTGATAGTTTGAGAAAAAGTTTAAGTTTGCCTGATTATGTTTATTTATTTATCTATTACAGTGTTTACGTCTTTTTCTTGCAGATTTGGCTATCTAACTCCAAGTTCTAATTTTGATTGTGAAAGAGAAACACCTCAAACTATTTATTGCGTTGAGAGACAAACGCAAAACTATAAATATGAGTGAAAATAATAAATAAATAATAAAATATAAAGAAAAGGGCACAAAAAAATATCTTTACTATACATAACAATACCGGGAAAATGATTCAAAACTTGAAAAAATATATCGATGATAAACTATGCAATTTGAATATAAAGTTATGAAAACGGTGTACAAATGAATGCTTGTGAACCATTTGAATCTCAAATGCATGTTTCAAAACATCCAGGCCATATTCCCGCAAACCCTAGGAATAAGTAACGCAATAAGTAGATCAAAAACGTTCAACGCTAAAGGGAAGTAGTAAATAATCAACAAAATGTCATTGCAGTTCTCACTTCGGTTTATAAAGAGGGCTAACTGAGTAAAGACCATTCAGAACTTTTATGGGCGCCACAAACTTGGAATATTTTGCAATTTTCCCAACCGTTGGCTGTGTGTAGTAGAGGAACCACAAGAAAACTCGTCCGTAGGACGAACCATACTCTGGCAATTGGTTCTAGAAAGAAGTCTTAATATATTTTTACATCAATAGTGAACGAGGAAAAGGAAATAAAGAAATATAAATTGTTGATTTTACCATACAATGTTTTTGTTTGTGTATTCCCTGCTTCTATTCTGCTGACATTAGAACTACGACCTCTATCAAGTTTAGCATATTTTCCACAATTCATCTACTGTTTTTCCCAAAAGATCTGCACATTACTTACGAAAATTTCTGGAGAAATATGCTTGTGAATGACCTTTCAATTTTTCATTATTTTAGGTCCTCTTTCCAGGTGCAGTTGTACGCCTAGGTCATTGCTTATTGTCTGTATCTAATTTTAACCGCATTTAGGCACCCGTTAACCGAACTAAGAATTTTATATCTGACCTTGCCAATTTTGTTTTCGTATCTTTGTTTCTCAGCATCCCTCTTTGAATTGGAAAGTGAGAATCAAAGTGATTTAATAAAATGTTATTGATATTTCATTCTCCCTTTCGAGCTCATAATATTGTGATTGTTCGTTGTATTCCAGTGCATCATCAACAACATGAATATCAAGTAATCTAGACACATTGGTAATGGGAATACGTCCTGCTCGCCTGTCTCCCTTATCCCCATGCGTGGATAGTAAACAAAAACCGGGCGCAGGGCTTGTGAATACCGCAAGCTGGCAAAATTCGGATTAATCCGACCCTGTAATGCCCACTACGGGCTGTTATACCCAAGTTTGTGGGTTCAAACAGCATCGAAGCCGTGGATTTTTCAGGGCGAAAAAATTATTCGTACGCCTTCCTTCGGAGGAGAACTAGAGTCGACTGTCCCATGTTAGTAGATTTACTGCATGTAAAAGATCCTCAAACCTAAATGAATCCTCTGAGCTAAATTCAAATTTCCTGGTTCGTCGCCCAAGTAATACCTTCTTGCTCCCCTAGTAGGTGAAAGAAGCGTAACGAAATTTGCGTGGTCAGACGGAAGAGCAGGACTCACAGCCTGAGTCTCGTCACTTAAAACAAGGCATTCATTCATTTAACACATATTAAAAGGATTAAAGATGAATGAAGGAAATTCGAATAATTATGAAATTCGAATGATAAAATCGAATCAATTTTCACCGGTGGCGGTAGCTCAGTGCATCAACTGATGTAACTGCAGCGCCTCTAACCGGGAGGTCCTAGGTTCGAGTCCTGACGGCGGCAGGATTTCCGACACTAACTTTTCAGCTAGGTCGAATTCAGCTGCTGTCTGGAGGAGAATTCTAGCGGCCGGCTGCTCTGATCGGTAGTTTTCCGTGGTTTCTCCTATCAACCCCAGGCGAATGCCGGAGCATTACCCTACCAAACGGGCCACGGACCGCGCGCGATCTGTCCTTCCTCTTCCTTGTCCTATCCTCTCCCCTTACACACACACTTACACTAACATGCACTACACTACCACATATTCCGGGAGACCGGTCGGGAGCTTAGAGCTTGTCCCGACTGGGGCGGTGCCCCGTTGGTGGGAGAGTCCTGGTTAGGGGAAAACCCCACTAGCCGATGGTAGGTCGGCGCCGGATCTCGCCATCCAGCGGGGGAAGATCACCGCCATCTCCCGAGAAAAAACATGGACTACACTAACGGGACTAATGACCATAGCAGTTGACGCGCCCGGAAACATGAATCAATCAATCAATCAATCGAATCAATTTTCGAGTTTCTATTGTACTAATTTTGTTTCGTATACCTTGTGCTGGTCTCTCAAAACAATGATGAATGGTAGCTGGCCCGTGTGATAGCGCTGATGGAAAAGTGGTGGAAAATCCGAGCGTGTCGCGTCCATTCATTTGGCGGTCGCGGCGCTCGCGCTGATAAGAGGTGACACGAGCGGGCGGCGCCGCTGGGAGAGTGGAAATCCGTGCTCCTCGTGAGTGAGCCCCGGGGCGGGCGGGCCGCGCGATTTGTGACTTCCGCCGACGGTGGCGGCCCTCGCGGACACGTCGCTCGTTAGCGTTGGCGAAGGGCTCGCTCGCGGCGCTTCACTGCCCTCGGCTGGAGAGTCCCTAGAGAGAAGCGCAACCGCCGCCATTTAACCCAATACGAAGAGCGGGCTCAAGGGGCCCGACACCATGATCTTGCTTTAAGATGCTTGACTTATGTGCTCGATATTATTGAGAATTAAGATAGGCAGTTTCACTGTTCGTCTTTCTCAACAGTGGCAGAAGATTTGTGTATCTCTTTTTTATATCTACGTTTTCCTAGTGCGGGTTCGATAAATCTCCCTTAAACGAAGACGTAGTTTATGGCGCTTCACTGCCCTCGGCTGGAGAGTCCCTAGAGAGAAGCGCAACCGCCACCATTTCACCCAATACGAAGAGGGGTCTCAAGGGGCCCGGCACCATGATATTGCTTTAAGTCCACTTGACTTATGTGCTCGATATTATTGAGAATTAAGATAGGCAGTTTCACTGTTCGTCTTTCTCAACAGTGGCAGAAGATTTGTGTATCTCTTTTTTATATCTGCGTTTTCCTAGTGCGGGTTCGAGAAACCTCCCTTAAATGAAGACGTAGTTTATGGCGCTTCACTGCCCTCGGCTGGAGAGTCCCTAGAGAGAAGCGCAACCGCCGCCATTTAACCCAATACGAAGAGGGGGCTCAAGGGGCCCGACACCATGATATTGCTTTAAGTCTTCTTGGCTTATGTGCTCGATATTATTGAGAATTAAGATAGGCAGTTTCACTGTTCGTCTTTCTCAACAGTGGCAGAAGATTTGTGTATCTCTTTTTTATATCTGCGTTTTCCTAGTGCGGGTTCGATAAATCTCCCTTAAACGAAGACGTAGTTTATGGCGCTTCACTGCCCTCGGCTGGAGAGTCCCTAGAGAGAAGCGCAACCGCCACCATTTCACCCAATACGAAGAGGGGTCTCAAGGGGCCCGACACCATGATATTGCTTTAAGTCTACTGGCTTATGTGCTCGATATTATTGAGAATTAAGATAGGCAGTTTCACTGTTCGTCTTTCTCAATAGTGGCAGAAGATTTGTGTATCTCTTTTTTATATCTGCGTTTTCCTAGTGCGGGTTCGATAAACCTCCCTTAAACGAAGACGTAGTTCATGGCGCTTCACTGCCCTCGGCTGGAGAGTCCCTAGAGAGAAGCGCAACCGCCGCCATTTAACCCAATACGAAGAGGGGCCCGACACCATGATATTGCTTTAAGTGTACTTGACTTATGTGCTCGATATTATTGAGAATTAAGATAGGCAGTTTCACTGTTCGTCTTTCTCAACAGTGGCAGAAGATTTGTGTATCTCTTTTTTATATCTGCATTTTCCTAGTGCGGGTTCGATAAACCTCCCTTAAACGAAGACGTAGTTCATGGCGCTTCACTGCCCTCGGCTGGAGAGTCCCTAGAGAGAAGCGCAACCGCCGCTATTTAACCCAATACGAAGAGGGGCCCGACACCATGATATTGCTTTAAGTGTACTTGACTTATGTGCTCGATATTATTGAGAATTAAGATAGGCAGTTGCACTGTTCGTCTTTCTCAACAGTGGAAGAAGATTTGTGTATCTCTTTTTTATATCTGCGTTTTCCTAGTGCGGGTTCGATAAACCTCCCTTAAACGAAGACTTAGTTTATGGCGCTTCACTCCCCTGGTTGGAGAGTCCCTAGAGAGAAGCGCTACCACTATTATTTAACCCAAAAATATAAAGAGGAGGCTGAAGGGGCCCACTACCTTGATAGTGCTTTCAGTACACTTCGCTCATGTCCTGCACGCTCATCGGCTCCTCATTCTCTTGCTCCTCGCTCCCCAGTTAATGGCTTCACTGCTCATTTCTTTCCACCTCATCTTTCCCCAGATCTCTTTCCACCTCATCTTTCCCCAGATCTCTTTCCACCTCATCTTTCCCCAGCTCACCGTTGCCCTCCTCATTGCTTCCCGACAACTGACTCTCAAGCTACTCTCTCCCAGCTCTTTACTCCCCGGCTTCTTTTTATCTACCTCATTGTCTGGATCTTTGTTCCCAGCTCGTCATTCTCTTCCTCGTCGCTCATCAGTTAAGTACTTCCAGATCATCATTTCCGAGCTCATCTCTCCTCGGTGGATCTTTCCTTTGCTCATCGCACCCCAGTTCATCGCTCCACAATTACCCGCTTCCCAGCTCATCGTTCCCCTGCTCATCGCTTCTAACAAGGGACCTTTCAACAGGTTCAGGTCCAAATCGGGCCTGCTTGTTTTTCTTTTGAAAGATATCCATTATTTATAACAGCTGTAAAATAATTAGCTGCCATTTTGCACGGGATGTTACTGAAGAAAGTTAAGAATTTGGTCGGTTTTGGCCGCACTGTTTTTGCTGACAGCGTGGACAACCCTTACTGCGGACAGCAGTGTGATCGCGACCGACTCGAGTAGAGCTGTTATTCCTCGGTTGTGCAATGCGATACAGCGTCATTCCGCGCGGTGCGGAGGGATGGGTTGGGTGGGACAGGCTGCACAAACCCCAGGCGACCGACAAATTGCGTCGTGAAAAGTGTGGAAATTTCTTAATTTTTTTCAGTAGCTTCCAGTTCGAAATTGCAACTATTTTTTTTACAGATGTTATTAATAGTAAATATCTTTCGAAAGAAAATTAAATCAGACTAGATTTCGATCTGAACCTGTTGAAAGGTCCCTTGTAAGATTGGCGATCTCAGTCCATCGCTTTCTCGTTCGATCTCCTCACAGTTCGTCGCTCATCTTCTCGCTCCTTAGCTCCTGAATTCCTTAGCTCATTGCTCCCCAGGTCCTGAATTCCTTAGCTCATTGCTCCCCAGATCCTGAATTTCTTAGCTCATTGCTCCCCAGATCCCGAATGCCTTAGCTCATTGCTCCCCAGATCCTGAATTCCTTAGCTCATTGCTCCCCAGTTCCTGAATGCCTTAGCTCATTGCTCCCCAGATCCTGAATTCCTTAGCTCATTGCTCCCCAGATCCTGAATTTCTCAGCTCTTCGTTCCCTCTGTGACCCGCTGCCTTGCATCCCATCTCACCAGCTTTTCACCCACCCCCACCTCCCGTCTTAACGCCTCACCCCTATTCCCGCAACTTCCCGATCAACACTTCATTATATCTTCGAACTACATTCTGGATTATTTCGTTTAATTGACTCTCGAGGGATATCCAGAGGATCCCCACTGACAAGTATTTTCTTTGACCACTCCTGAAACATGAATAAAAGAAACCCGTGTTGAATGCTCGTATTTACTACAATAATCTAACTTGTAGTCACGCAAGGGTAGTCGAGATAATCCATAACTACATTTTTTAGTATAAAATACGTCAGAAGTTTTGCGTTGGGTAGGCTCATGGATGTTTTTCAATTCTCCAGAGTTCGCAGCCTCGCCGTTGATTTGGAAATGCGTGAACGAAGGGAGTCGAATTGGTATTGTTTTGTTAAGCTAACACAATCGAATGACTTCAACACATTCAACATTTTGAATCGTTCCCTTGATAGACTCCGTTCAAGGCCGTGTTCCGTTTATGAATGTCTTTAGCTGTTAGCCAAAAAATACTCCCTCCATCCTCGGGCTCCTCTCCATCCCTTCGTCTTCGCTGTCCTCGTCCGTCATCATCCTCGCTGCCCTTCCCCGTCGCCTGAGTCATGAGCCACGTTTCTATGCAAATAGTGTTTATGCCTAACCTAAAAGCTCGCAAACATGAAGAACATATATTGCACATTCATGGTTAAAGTGATAGCTTAATAAATGTCAAGTGTTTTAAAATAACCGCATAAACACGAATGGTTTGCAAATAGTAGTGCGCATCTAATATTGCGATTTTATCAAACTTTCATTTTTTAAGTAATTTTAACCTACTTTTTCCATTCTACAGAGAAATATAACATGAGCAATCCAGTATATATTTAAGTGACGAAAAGATGTTTCTTATTGGTGTAGATTGCATAAATGCAGATGGTTAGTTAATTAACGAGTAATTATTTTGTTAAATGCTTTCATGTGCATTAAACATTCATCTACATCCTGATGGGAGAAAATTTTACCGGCAAATTTAGCAACACGTACTTGATCTGTGAAATTTGTTTTAAATACCATTTATTTAATTTTCCTCAATTTGAGGAATGATATATAAAACACTGAAATTGACGTTGATTATAATGTTTTAATGATGGAATATTTTCGAGAAAGATAAAGTTTTTTAATTAGCATTCAAAAACGTATGTTGCTTTAGAAAAGGTATGCAATTAATATTGCACTATATAATAAAAAGCAAATGAATTGCGGGAGGTGTAAGAAAAGTATTTTAAATCGTTAATTATAAAAAATAAGGTTCCAATCTCTAAAACTTTAATGTCAATAGATACATTGCCGTCGTGTTGACATGGAATGTAACAGGCAACAAATATTCTAAAGAACTAAGACAAATTTTCACAAGTGAAGTTCATCGATTTTCACATCTTTACAAACCTATTTGATGAGTCGGTATTGACATGCAATGCCGTAGTTATTTTTGAATCACTTTTTAGAAAACTCATTTGTGTTAATTGTGTTATAAATATTTAACAAGTTACGTCTTAGCAGTGATAATCACTTCATCTTTCTTGGTAGTGATTTTGTATCATATATATTGCAATTCTATGATTTTAATAGCAATAGTAATTGTATTCTGTATTTCACGGCCATCATTTGTAGAATCCATATTGTTATTCATGGGAGTTGGTCCGTAATTTAAACATTTATTTTTCTTTGCCGACGTTTTGGAAGTATATTCCTCGGTTTTGGGGTCTGCATTACATCAACTACACGCTTAGAGCAACGTATCACTCAAAAAATATGACCAAATACGATGGAACAAACAAGAAACACCTCAAACGAAACCTACCTTACTAACATGAGCATGATTATTTTCTTGCGTATTTATTCCCATGTATTTGGTCATGTTCATTGTGTATTGTGTAGTTCTAATCGTATTGTTGATGTAAATAAACCATGAAGATGGAAAAATATAATTCCAAAACGTCGACAAACAAATAATTGTTTCATTTACAGACCAAATCCCACGAACAACAATATAGATTATGTAATTGGGATTACAATTATTTACCTCTCAGGGGCTGATTCATATCAGTTCTTCCGCGTCATGTCGCCAAAGGCATCGACCTCGCTGGCGTCCCCGGAAGCCACCGACCAGCGCCCCAGTTGCCCTCTGCTTTGGAAAGCCCTAGGCGCCCCCGCCCCCGCAGAGGGGCGGCTCGAGATTCGACGGACTGGCTCGCGAGCGCCCCTGCAGCCCCGCTGCCGCTCGTAAATCAGATAAGGGGATGCTGAGCCGCCCGCCCCAGCCCTGCCCCTGCCCCTGCCCCTGCCCCTGCCACAGCCCTGGCTCTGCCACCGCCCCACCTGTACCTGCCTCAGAGAGGTTTTCAACCTTTTCTCGCCGGACGGATCTCCGCGCCACTTCCTTTCCTTAACAGCGTCCTGTTGCTCGCGTGCAGCGTATCCTGTTCGATTTTTGAAAGCTTTTTCATTACCAGCTGCTGATAGTGCAAGAAGAAAGTCCGTCCCTTAGGGTGAGATGTTTATAGAATTCACGTTGTAACATAATGTTTTCCAATTCTGGGCAACTTTCTTTGCAGTGTGATCGTTTCATAGTTGAAAAGAGAAGTGATTTGTAATATTTAATTAGTTGAATATTAATAGAACTAAATCATGTTATATTATCAACCAATAGTCGCGGATAAAATATTTCTTACATTTATTCTACTGAAATATACAGTTCAGAAGAACACAACACGAATGTTATTTTATTTAGTGTTAATTATTTACTTAGTGTATCTTTTAGTGTATTTACCTGAACCTTAAAGCCGAAATAATAACTTGCACCCTCAATCAAGCTTATGAATTAAAAGCGAATCCTCCTAAAACTGAAGAGACAATTCTGTTATCGAATACTTCATAAGTCAGCCACAGGTTTCAACGCTTCATTTCAGTAAAAAGCGCACAAATAAATAACTTCGTTATCGTGAAAGCAATGTACGAGTGTGAACAGTAATTTTAACGGGCGACAAAAAATACTGGACGATCGACCAGTCGTTCTGGATCGACTAGAAGCTCAGGTCTGATGTTCTAGATAATTAATTTACCTCATCCGATGGGGTTCGTATCTACTTGGAAACCTTGGAATCTGTGTGCACGCGAACTGATGTACTTAAAGCGTGCATGCACCGATGCACCATTTTTTGCGGTAAAGTAATTAATCGGAAAACATGAGGGAACATTTTTTGCACATGTTAATAGAATGCCGTACATGCCATAGCACTCAATAAACTGCACTTCGATATCGTGCTCACCCTCCCATGGTTCATTTCCTATTCGCGCATTGTAGTTTCCAACGTTCATGCGATGTCGATATCGCGATACATGGAACCGCTGCTACAGTAGTCCATTCGCAGTAGACCCCTTCTGATGATATTACATTACAAATTGTGATTTTGTCTTAACTTATTGCCACATCATTGTTATGACTTAACAATATGTAATATTGTTTAACAAAGAAACAATTTCCCGTTACCCAACATTTTGATCAACAATGACAAGTATCGTAATCTTCAATGTTCATATCTTTTACGAAACAACGACGTAAAGAAGCTAAGAAAGTTTATAATGAAGATGGTACATTTTATCGAAAATGTTTTTTCAACGCTTGTGTGGCTGTTACCAGTCACCGTAAGTGTCGCCACAACATCGCAGCCGTTCCCAAAATAGCTGCTCTCGCGATCTTCGCTTCATTACGACACACAGAAACGTAACCCTCTGCAACACCTCGGTGGGCGAGGGAGCGATGCCTCGTCACCGCCGCACCGAGTGCCACCTCCTGCCAAAAATAGTCGTCCTCGGTTTTTCGGCGGCGCGCCAAGGTGTCGCAGTCGAAGCGGCGAGGGGAGGGGAGCGCCACCATTTTTTTAAAAAAGTTATTATTTTCTCTCACTTACTTCATAGGAAGAGGAAGTATCGTAATCATGGACCGGAAAAAGGCGAATTCGGCAATAAAACTTCTGTATATGCGTCCGTCCGCCCGCCCGTCCGTCCGCCCGTCCGTCCGCCCGTCCGTCCTTCCATTCGTCCGTCCATTCGTTCGTCTGTGCTCAACACTACCTTTCAGCCCAGTTTCTCCAAAATTGACATTCCTCTTTTGATTTATATGAATTCGTAGTCTTCTGGATAGAAAACTAATATTTTGATTTTGGGAGTACTTTACATAAAACCTCATTAACATTTTCAAAATTTACTCAAAAATAGCTCCAATATTTTAGATTGAAATTTAAACTCGAATAGCCTTAAGAATGCTTATGAGAGTAGTTCAGGTCTCATTTTCGTTGAAAACCATGTTCTTTTGGAAATTGCAGAAGTTACATTTTTTTGACGTCTTCCTATAATTTGAATATTTAAGTTAGAGATATTTTTCTTAGTGAAATCTGTTTTCTAAATAAAGATTTTTAAATAAGATCATGTACAAATTTTGAAAATATGAGTAGCTTATATATAATTGAGCGTGAATTATAGCTAATTTTAAAATATTTTTAAACATATTTTCTCAAAGAGAGCTTTCATATTGTTCTTTAAATTTTCTCCCCGTATCTACCCGTAAAAAATCTGTGCTAGTCTTATTTACGGCGAACTCTGTAGTTTCGAAAATTGCATATGTTTTAAGTATAAAAATTAAAACATTGAAGAAATACTTCTTTTGTCTTGAACAAAACCTGTTGTAAATCTTCAGACTTTAAAAAAGGTCTTCTACATTTTTTTAACAATAACAAGAAGCTTTGGCGTTACGTTATACTTGAAATTAATGAAATTAAAAAAAATATTTTATCAAAAACCTCTCCAAATTTTTTCTTCGATTTTTCCCCCCAGACAGAACAAAGAATGCTTAAACTAATTCTCTGAATTTTGCGAAAGAAAAGAACTCTCAATTTTCGAAAATTGCAAATTTAGAAATAATGCGAAAAAATATGTGATGTTCTAACACTAATAGAAATTAGATTTATACATATTCTCCACGTTTGGTATTTGATGCCTTTCATGATTTTGTACGATTACATTTGATAGCTTTAAAGTTGGTCACTCGTAGTTAATAGTTCTTTAGGACTAAGGCATTGTGGAATGCAACAAACAACATTTCAATTTTGACTGATTACAGTCTTCAAGATATTTTAAAATTAGCCAACGTTGTTTACATTTTCATTCATGATTAAATTTCTAAATTTTTCCTTAGGTAATACTGATTTTATTCTACACCCTAATGGGTAGGAGTGACCTAAATTAAAAGATTTTTCTGAAAAGTCTAGCAATGAATTAAAATAATTCCATTATAAATTTCCATTGGGTAATCAATTTTTCAGGTTGAAATTCATTAGGTAATTTACTGTTAAATATGACACAAGGTGTGAGTGATATTTTTTTAAAATATTAGTTGCTGTGGAGAATTTGATTTTTTAATGTGAGTGTGGGCAGAGGTGGACCATATTGAACTTCCATACATGGGTCTTATAATATATTTGTGTATTAATATTGCACATTTATAATTGAAACTAGACTTGGAATATAGAGTTGAATTTAGTTATAAAATGTTTATATTGACTTTATTACAATTTTAATTTATATATATTCCAGGTTAGTTTTGTAACAATTTTTATACCAAGATATAAGATCTTGAATAATTTATCTCAGTACCTAAATTACCCGTTAAGATTGGAAAATCTATCGTTGACATCTGTCGATGCAAAATTGGATTTTTTGAGTGGGCATTGTTAACTCTAGGCAGATCTTAATAATGGCAGAAAGCTTTTTTTTGTATTACCTAAAATTAGCCTTTAATTTTGAAACGTTTGTCATTGGCTTCCATTCGAGCAAAAATGGATTTTCTGAGAGTGTGTTAGCTAGCAGCACTCAACATTTTGAAGATACAAAAGAGCCTAAAATTCGGGAAAACATAACTTAACTAGCTTCATATAAGTATTTAATATTATTTTTAGTTTTGTAGTTTTTTTTATATATTGGGTGCTGCTAGTTTTAGTTCATTGGATGGACTGTCACGCGTGGCTCACTATATAGTCGGGGTATTGATCGAGAACTGTAGAGGATGTGATACGATCCGTATTAGAATATTTGGAAGGGCCTAAGGCATAAGTAACAAGGTGTCGCCGAGGATGCGCAGTTCAACTAATCACAAAGCACAATCAAAACCTCACCTTGGTCCCAACCAAAATTAAGCATAGTGTTGAGTCTGCATGGAATAAAGAACGCTTTCTTTTTCTATCATTCAAAATCAATGTTTCATAGAAGACATTATTACATAAAAATATAGCTAGGAAGCTCATTGTTTTTATTAATACAAACAATTTTATTGAGAGATTGATTTTATATCGTTCAGCTGTTTTGCTCTTTCAGATGATAGCTGAAGAATTATAACACTGCTAGAGAAGACAAATAGCAGTTTAATGTCGATGGACGAAATTTAATCGAGAACCTCTGATTGATTTAGTGCTTAGTGACTTCAACGCGATATGTGAAGGAAAGAGGAGAGAGAGAGAGAGAGAGAGAGGGAGAGAGAGAGAGAGAGAGGGAGAGAGAGAGAGAGAGAGAGAGAGAGAGAGAGAGAGAGAGAGAGAGAGAGAGAATGACTCGGCGTTCAGGGGAACTCATCGGCTTTTATTCACTTTGATTATTTCAAATAAAATTTTATGAAACTGATTTCTGTTTCGTAATACTATTTATTAGAACACAAGTGTTCTAATATTAATAGAAGACACATGCATGCATATGAAAGTAATTGTCTCACGGCATGTCGTGATTGGCGTGAATGTGGGGTGCTGCGACAGGAACATCCCGAGTGAAAGTGGTGAATATGATAGTGAGAAACCGCAAATGTAAGTAGTAGTTGCAAGCACAAAGGTAAGACACAAGTGTAAATAATACATATAAATTAGAAATAATAGCTATAACATTGGGCGACTTGGGTTTAGAGAATCCTAGATTTTAAGCCTGACCATAACCATAGCAATGTAAATGTCAATGTAAATGTTACGTGCAAAATGAAGTATAAAACTTTGAACATCAGGATATCACTCACTCTAGAATAAATAGCCAAATTTAAATGAAAAGTGTAGTATATTAGAATTTTTACAAAATGTACTATATTCTTATCGTAAGATTTTATTAAATACTCGATTGGTTACAAATTCAAACTCATCTTAGTGGCCTCATTTGAAAATTTTTCAATCTCGTATTGTAATAAGATGTCTTATGATATGTATGTGCGAATGCCTGTCACTTATATATGTACGTAATGCAATGTGCGAATGTCTGTCGCTTATATACGCACAAAAAACTCCCACAATTTTTCTAAAATTTTCACACATTGGCTTATCTGTATCGCGAGTATTTAAAAAGTAGTTTGAATTAGTTGAATAAGTGGGGATGTCTTTTTTGCATTGTTAATCGACGAGGTATGAAACACGTCGTTCCAGAGGACCTTGCTTGAAGTGCGATCTATGGATATCTTCTTGAACTACACGCCTCGCTTCGACTCATAATATCGATTAACATCAAAGTTACGATCCAGAAAGCAGGAAGATGCACATTCTGGCAGTACACAACATTATTCCAATATTTTAAAGTCAATATAGTAAAGTGTAGTTAATACATATTTAATAATCACTGAATAAATTGATTTTGAACTTAAATTGTATTTATTTAATACGCTGCAATAGCGAAACCTTGCCGGGTCCGCTTGTAATAGTTGTTTATTTTCATTCGGGGGTTTTATTTTTCAGTTGAACGATATTATTTTTTCCAATTAGCAACCGGGAGCGGTAGCTCAGTACTTCAATTGATGTCACTGCAGCGCCTCTGACCGAGTGGTGCTAGGTTCGAGTCCTGACTGCGGCAGGATTTTCGACTTCAGAGCTTCCACCTAGGTCGAATTCAGTCGCTGTCTGAAGGAACATTCTAGCGGCCGGCTGCTCTGATCGGTAGTTTCACTTGGTTTTTCAATCAACACCAGGCGAATACCGGAGCAGTTCCCTAACAAACGGGCAACGGAGTGCGCGCGCGCGATCATTTCTTCCTCTTCCTTGCCCGATCGTCTCCCCTTACACACACACTTACACTAACACGCACTACACTACCACATATTCCGGGAGATCGGTCGGGAGCTTAGAGCTTGTCCCTGCGGGGGAGGTGCCTCGCTGGTGGGAGAGTCCTGATGAGGGGGAAACCCCACTAGCCGACGGTAGGTCGGCGTTGGATCTCGCCATCCAGCGGGGGAAGATCACTGCCATCTCCCGAGAAAAAAACATGCACTACACGTACGGGAGTAACGACCAACGCCGTTGACGCGCCCGGAAACACGAAAAAATCAACCAGTCAATGAATTGCCGGGTCCGCATGTAAGTAATAGTTGTTTATTTTCATTCGGGGGTTTTATTTCTGAGTTGAACGATATTATTCTTTCCACCTTGCAACGAAGTGCGCAGCCGAGCCGCCCGTTCCCACACGCCAGGAGCCCCCGGTGGCTCGACCCGCGCCGCGCCGCGCCGCGCGTGCAACCCGCCCGGTCGGCCGGTCGACGTGACGCGCGCGCTGCGGCTGTGGCCGCCGCTGCAACTCGCCGCCGCTTCCGGAATCGCGCTGCCTGCTGCCTGCTCGCTTGCTGCCTGCTTGCCTGCTGCCGGGCAGCCGGGTTCACTGGGGCACGCAGTCAACGACCCGCCAGTGACCGGGGCAACGGCGGTCGCCGACGCGCGCCAGCCCCTGCTCGGGGGGTGGCCCCGCCCTCCACCCCCGACCACGCCCCCGCCCCTGGCTCAGGATAGCAACTGTTGGGACTGCAGTGCCTGTGATCGGGAGATTCGACGGTTTGAGTCCCCATGGTGGAAGGATTTTCGACTCTAGTGACGTAGCTAGATTGAATTCAGTCACTGTCTGGAGGAGGATTCTGGCGGGCGGCTGTTCTGATTGGTGGTTTTCTGTAGTTTCTCCGATCAACACCAGGCGAATGTCGGAACGGGGCCCGGACTGCGCGGGATCTTTCCTTCCTCTTCCTTGTCCTCTCCTCACCCCTTACACACACAATTAGACTAACGTCCACTACACTGCCACCCATGCCGGGAACCGAACAGGGACTTGTCCCGGCTGGTGCGGTGCCTGTTGGTGAGAGATACCTCGTTGGAGAAAACTCTGCTAACCTTCGTGTAGTGCGGCGCAGATCTTGCCATCCGGCTAGGCTAGATCACCGCTACCTTCTGAAGAACAAACAAGCACAATACTTACGGGACTAATGGCGTTAGCGGACGATGATCCCGGCAACACGAAATAATCAAGTCAACACCCATGCGCGCCGGAAATCGTCCCGTCGGCGAGTGAAACATCGTCGATCTGCTGCAGGTACGGGTAGACCGAACGAAAAAAAGGTCTTAACTAGAGGTGCAACCAGATTTTTCTTGGGGGGTGCGCTTATGTGTAGTGTGCAGCGGATTTTTTGTTTTCTTTTACAAATTTGTCTACTTATACTGAATTAAAAAATTGTTTTTATTTATTTATTAATATTTATAAGGTATTCATTTGAGCAATCGAATGACTTTATGTTCTATGGATAATTTGTGCCAATTATTTTTTGCAAGGTATCATCGGCTTTTGGTGGAGGGTAGCTTGAAGCCCTTTGAGCCACCTCTCCTCTTGGATGCGATACTCACGTTAACAAATTCAAACAAATTCAGCTAGAGAAGAACATGCAACAGAAAATGTACCATTTGATGTATTAATATTAATGCTTCTCCTGATGATATTCATGATGCTGCTGCTGCTGATGATGATGATGATGGTCGTCATATGGGTATCAGAGTTAGTTAAGACAGGATAGGAGGCAATATAGCAACTTAATTCAAGAAGTGAGTTCGTTTTTGTGAGTATAGAGGCTTGAATGAGTTTGTAAACAGAAGTTTTGGTGAGATGCATAATTGATTAGAACGTCAAAAGTAGTTAGAATTTTATTCCCTTTTGAATCTGAATGGAGATATTCACGATAACTGATGCATTCGTCAGCACTTCATTTTTTTCGTTAAGATCGTGCGAGGAAAAAAGACTGTGAGATCCGCATCTTTATATCTCCATTTATTTTCTAGCGACATTTAGTACTGCGTAATTTACAGTATTAGTTTCTCAACAACGTAGTCTTGCTGATTCTGCCTTCTTTTGACTATGTCTACTTACTTTGTAGCATTTATCTAGCGGCATGTAATACTGCGTAATCCACACTTTACTGGATTGTCAACAACGTACTGATTCGCCTGTTCTGCTTTGTCGCCTTCCCCGCCCGGTCGGGAGCCCCCTGACCAGCCGTGACCTCCCGGTTGCAAGTTCAGGCGTGCACGTGCGCCCTGGGATCGCCCGGCAACCCCCGATCGCGAGGTTGTCCCACGCGGGTGGCCTAGCGGGCGGACGGGCGGGCGGCCGGTCGCTGACCCACGCACCCGGAAGGCCCACCGAAGACGCCTGCCGCCCCGCTCCGCTCCGCCGCCGGACAGCGTGCGCCATCTACTAGCGATCGCACCATGTTTCCCTCTACGCGGCAGACTAGTGCGCCCTCTTGCGGTCGGACGCTAAACTTCCAGCTCGCCGATGGGGAAAGTCCTTGTTGGGAGGCGGTAACCGTTTTATCGCGCGCTGTTTGTTTCTCTAATTTCGGCACGTACTGTGTTTGGCAGCGGTGGATGTGTAAGGTATGCAAGTGTCACTGTCCGGGTTGGAGATCGAGGTGAATAGGGCAAAAGATGCCGGCGAACCATGTCAGTGGCTTAAGAGGGCAGTGAATCAACCCCTGTATTGTATTCAGCTCTTCGTTTCACATGTCGGATTTTTGCAATGGGAACATACCTCTTGAGAACCAGTGACCTTCGAGTACGTGATATGACTTACTATTAGGATTGTGCCAGGAAGCATTTGCATTGGAACTATTTGGCAGATTTGTAAAGAGAATGTTAACGGGATTAGAACCAGTGAAAAATACCACTTTGGCACTATGAGTGTAGTTTAGCGTTTTGTTGGCACATCTCCTTTGCGGAATATCAACTAAATGTGTACAGCGCCGAAATGTGTAAAAGATTTTCTAATTAACAAGTAGTAAAGGAACTGCATTTACCTTATGTATTGAAAAATATTACTTTTACTTTAGATATTATCCCAGAAATTTTTATATCCATTTGTTTATACATCACTCTCACACAACATAAATTTAAATAAATTTAGTCGGTTTTTGAAAAGTAGTAAAATTTGGCTACTATTGTTAAAGATAAGATACGGAAAAACGGATGCAAACAAAATGAAAAAAATCTTCAACTTTCTCTAAGAACCTGAGAGTCTAATGCCGAAAAATTACTTACCAGATACAAAGAAAACCATAGAGTTTTCTTCACCTGTATGCTTATTTGAGAGTAAAATGTAGGTGATATGGAAACAAAAATAAAAATGACGACAGTTGTATGAAAAACGTTTATTAAAAACATGAAAGATTTGTTTAAACAATAAATTATTCACATACATGATATCTATTGAACAACTTCGCATTACGTATCAGAGAGCATTTGTACAGAAATAAATAAAGGTCCGCGACCGCACGCTGGCTGGGCTCTGCCACGTGGACGGGCGTTCTTTGGTATGGGGGTCCGGCCCGCGGGGTCGGGGGATGGCGGCAGCCACACAAACCACAACGAAATCACGGGACTTCCCTCAAAGCGCTGGGCTGGCATTGTGTTCATTGTCGCTCATTACATCCATTTGTTAAGTTATTGATAATAATATCTGTGGAACTCCAAGAGCGAGAGACGAAACCTTGAAAAATTAATACGTGGATGATTTTGTTATTTGATGGTAGAAAGTATATCTTTATACACTGAACTAATTAAGTTAGAGGCCTACTACTATCTTGAAAATCTGAAAATAATTTTCGACAGTAATAAAATGTATTGCTTGATACTGTAACTGCTTCTGGTGCGTACGATTTTGAAAAGTTGGGCACGTCATCTTGGGGATATCTAAATCGACAATCAAGTTTTAGCGCGGGAATTCCACCATTGACACATCGAGCGGCAAGTATGAAATGTATGTTCTCTGAAGCTCACTTTATGCCATTTTAATACTAGGAGCTATGCAGAAATAAGATATTTCCCCTGGATATCGTTGTTATTGTAAGTCTTCTCTCGTTTCTGAAGTAAGCTTCGTTGAGCGTTTCGTCTCGAATCCAATGTGACTTCGTTGAGGATGGTCGTCTTCGGTTTGCCTTGGCTGCCAGCCGTCTACTTGCGCGCGGCCTGAGGCTGCTGTTGGGAGGAGGCGTGCTGCTGGGCGTAGTAGTTGTAGGCCATCTGGTGGGAGTCGGTGGGGGTCCACACGCGGGAGTAGGGCCCGGCCTGCGCGCCGCCGTTGCCGTTGCCGTTGCTGTCCCAGCCGGCGGGGGCGTACGAGTCGGTGGGCGGGGCCGGGGCGGGCGCGCCGTACGCCGTCGCTGGCGGCATCTCGGGCATCATGGGCATGGGCATGGGCATGGCCATGCCCAGCTTCTTGCACAGCTGCACCACCAGGAAGCCCACCACCAGCAGGATGGCGATCTTGCTCAGCACCAGCGCCTTGGTGGCCTTGAGGCCGATCAGCGCCAGCAGGATCGGGGTGAGCGCCTTCATCTTCAGCTTGAGCAGCATCAGCACCGGCAGCAGCATCTTCTTCTTCATCATGTCGCGAGCTGCAACGACAACGGGAAGAGGTCTTTAAACGTTCTGGGAATGCGGATCGGCTCATATCACGTGAATGCAGCAACATCTTCTTCTTCATCATGTCGCGAGCTGCAACGACAACGGGAAGCGTTCTTTAAACGTTCTGGGAATGCGGATCGGTTCATATCACGTGAAATACGCGTCGTAACATAGCCCTAATAATCAGACATCAAGTTAACAGCGCACGATAAAAACGTAACTTACAACTCTTGTTCTGTGCTCTGAAAAGCTTTACCGGCTGACATTTAAACCTTACTTCAACTCTCAAGATCATACAAAAAAAAAGGTTTTGTCTTCTGTATAACCGTTTCTATATGATTAAAGATTAATACTTTTGTATTAATGCTCTTGTATTAATACTTTCGTATTAATTTTTAAATTAATCATTAAAATATAATTATTTTGGTAATAATGACTGGATGCATTTGTAGAATACATATATCGTGGTATCTTTATATTGTAAGTAAATTTGTTTAACAAATATGTAAACTTCTTTTGAGTCCGTGAACCTTCATATCGATCCTTTTTCTCATTTTTATCTTGCTTCATTGCTCAAATGCTTTGATAGTCCCTAATTCTGCTTCCAGACTCTAAATAAAAATTTCCTTTGCATATTGTACAGTGTTTTATCCCTTTTTAGAAAAATAAAGTAGAAACATATCTGGGAAATAGAGAAGGGTCTCTGAATTTGATCACTTGTAACACAAACGTTAAACTTTTTCATCCTTCTATCTTGAACGTATCTTTGATGCGTACACTTTTAGCTACCTTTCGTGGGCTTACTGTGTATTTTAGTGACGTCTTAGAGACACAGTTTTTTAACAAAATTAATAATATTTCTACTCGTGAAAATAAATTCACGCAGAATGTTACAAACCGAAGACATCGGCATCAGGTTTGAAAACTAATGTAATTTTGCGAAAAGAAAATCTCAGAACATTTCTTGAGATATAGTTGAGTAGACAATTAGAGTCCTTTCATATTGTCGAACTAATATTATTATTAAATATCATGTTATTATTCACCATCATGTCACACTTATACCACACTTCTAATACTTTAATGTTGTTAAAAAATCTATATTATCGCATTGAGTTTTGGAGAAAAGTGAAATATTGACTTAACGAGAGCAATGTGATCGTTAATGAACAAGACGTAACTCAAGAACGAGATGCCAAACATAAGTAAGTGAAAGCTTCAAATTGAATGAATTAATGCTGTACCTAGCAATTTATTTCACTTGCTGGTTGCGAATGTGCGACTATAAAGTATATTCAAGAATTAATAGGTTTAAGACGTTACGTTCTATGTTTTCCAAATTAAATTATTGTTTGATGATTTGAGTCAATGAATTTTAGTTTTACCTTCAAAACTAAAATTACGGTTGTATTTAAATAGAAATGTTTGTGCAATCTTTTAGAAGCGATTGAAGAAATATACCAATTAAGTATTGAATTATAATGAACAGCAAAGTTTGTGGATATTATTTTCCATGCCTCATTAATATTCATTATACATTTTCTCGTTTAAGGAGTATTAGATTAAAAAGGATTGTCCCTGCCGTAGGCACGTTGTACGTAAATCCTATAATCATTATTCTCATTTTTTGTTTACTTATATTTAAAATTCTACCCGCTGTCCTTTCGGAAATCATAGTTGTTACGATTACCATGTCGCAGGAAGACCATGGTTGTTTAGATTAATTACCATTACCATTTCAGAATAATTGAGTTGACATTTTCTAACCTGTTCCACTCCAGATCGAAACAAGTTGAAGACTAGTTACGCTTTACATGTTTAATACGTGAAATATATTTCTTTCATTTCTTATTTCGTTATTTCCTAAATTGGGAATGCAGTAGTTCTGGTACTCGGGGAACGCAAACAACATAATGACCGTCATAAAACTGCCAGTGTAAACAGCAATACAGGAATGCCTGCCGCAAGAATTGGAGCATTTAAATTGTTCGTGTTCTAGGAAGAGAAAACTAATCGAGTGGATCAATATTTTTATTCTCTGGGCAATCGCCAATGAAATTATTTTATTTCCTGAGAGGAGCAAAGGATCTTTTAACACAAACTTCAAATAATTTATGTCACGTCTTTAATTATTTTCATGCCTAAAATTTTCCCCCGTGATATGAGTTAGTACATGAATTTAAAGAGTTGTAAGGAAAGTAAAAAAGAAACTGTTAATGAAATGTATAGAATATGGAAATTAATATTTTAGAACACTTGGAAAAAAATAAGAATTTTCTAGAAAGAGAGAGATTTTTTTCACACGGAGGTAGAGAAAAATCTAGAACGACGTGTCTGATATGATGATGATGATGATGATGATGATGATGATGATGATGATGGGGTTTGAGAGATATGAAGGACTGGAGATAACAGCATTGGACAGAAGGCTACAGTGATTAAGACAAGGCGTGACCTGTTAACAACAGAATGAACCGAAAAGCTTAAGAAAATGACTCACTCCGAAGAAAGAGTGAGAGAAATATTATATTGGATTCTAAAATATACAAATAATCATCTTCATAAAGTGTATTTTGTTGACGCGTTCACAGGACATTTCAGGTTTACATGTAGTTCTAGTAAGAAAATATTTACCCCAAGTTCTACTAAGAACTACACCTGTACAGCTGAGACGAGTTTTACACTGATAAAATAAATATTTCAATTTTATCATTTATTACCATACCTGAAAATTAATTTTCGGTAATTATAAAAATATGATAGGCATGCTGAAGAATGAATAACAGAATGACAGCAGGGGGAACGGGAGAACCCCATTAAAACCTGCCACGAACCCGCTTTTCTATCACAAATTCCAGATGAATGGATCAGGATTTTATCCCTAGTCCCAGCGAGTCCAGAAAGGGATCAGTTCATCTTCTAAATCACGGATCTCATCTGTTTAAGCGAGATGAAAACGTAATGTGCGTAGATTTCACACGACCATTTATGGTCCAAATTTACTAGGAATCCACCTCTACAGTTTAGTTCATATTAATCTATTTTATAAAAGTGAATTGTGAATATATATTTTTATTTCCATCTAGTCTTTTGAGACACTGAAATGATTGCTCCCAAATTTGGCAGGAATATTTTGGAGTGGCCAGGTTTCAACACAATGAGGGTTTTACGAGTCAAAATTGAACCTCCTTTATATTAATTTTATAATATTTATTTTAATGCAACCCGCACTGTACTTACGTACGAGTACTAGGGATTCCGTATTTGAAGCGGTGCGAGCAGAGGCTGGTGAGAGCGCTGGAGCGGGACCGGGAATGGAGGGACGAGGTGGGATTGGGCGAGAACGGTGAGAGGAAGAGCGGAGATGAACGGAAAGAGAGAGGGTGGGCGGTGAGAGCGA